>JANEHU010003997.1:0-317389 GCA_027563435.1 Nasonovia ribisnigri
AAAGAGAAGCCAGATTGAGGACCAACTGAGAACGGCAGTCCCGGGCCCGCTCATCGGAGACTGACGAGCAAAGAGAAACCAGATTGAGGACCAACCGAGAACGGCAGTCCCGGGCCCGCTCATCGGAGACTGACGAGCAAAGAGAAACCAGATTGAGGACCAACCGAGAACGGCAGTCCCGGGCCCGCTCATCCGAGACAGATGAGCACCGAGATGCAAGATTGGGGACCATGCGAGTAATGGGTGCTCGATCCAGACGAACCACCGAATTGAACCTTTGTGCACTACACTATGATGCCGATATTAATTACAGCACACACTCAAGCGTGGCCATCGGAATAATGGATGTACTCTGCATTTATTGTAGAGCATTTAAGTTTAAGAATGAAGCACCAGGAATGTGCTGTGCTCGGGGTAAGGTAAATTTGCCAGCCTTGCATGCACCACCCGAACCATTATCAACGTTGGTGGCAGGCGATACGAGCATTTCGAAACATTTTTTAACAAATATCCGTCGTTACAATTCGTGTTTCCAAATGACTTCATTTGGGGCAACGAATGTCGTGAGGGATAATTACATGCCAACATTCAAGGTGCAAGGTCAAATCTATCATCGAGTGGATCATTATTACCCCTGCCAGATATGGAACCTAAATATCTACAAATATATTTCATGGGGAACACCGATGACCAAATCGACCAACGTTGTACCCACAATGCGGGCACGAGACGAGAAATTGTCGCTGCATTCTATACGATCAACACAACGAATTGATCCGATTGTTTAGAATTGCCCTTCAACAAATGCCAGCTGATGATTACAGGGTTGTAATACGAGCAGACAAAACACCCCTCGGTCAACACGAGCGACAATACAATGCACCTACAATTGATGAGGTGGCGATCATTATGGTTGGAGAAGAATTCAACTCACGTGATATAATTCTACATCGCAGGGATGGAAACGTGCAAAGGGTCGCTGAAACTCATCGCTCATACGACGGATTGCAATATCCGATTTTATTTTGGCAAGGTGAAGACGGGTATCATTTCAACATTAAATTGAGAAATCCGCAAACAGGTGAGGAAACGAATAAGAAGGTCAGTGCCATGAAGTACTATTCGTATCGCTTGATGATTCGTGAAGGCGCTGAAAATCATATCTTGAAATGTAGACAATTGTCTCTTCAATATATTGTCGATATGTATGCCAAAATCGAAACCGAGCGTTTACTCTACATTCGGTTGAATCAAACCACTCTGCGTTCGGAAGAATACATTCATTTACGTGATGCCATTGCTAATGATGGCAATGTGAATCCAAATGATTTGGGAAAAATGGTCATTCTTCCGGCTACATTCACGGGGAGCCCAAGGCACATGCATGAATACGCGCAAGACGCCATGACATATGTTCGCGCTTATGGCCGTCCAGATCTGTTCATTACATTCACATGTAATCCTACATGGGACGAAATAAAAATACTACTGTTGCCTGGCCAATCTCCTTCGGATCGTCATGATATTACCGCACGAGTGTTCAAACAAAAGTTGAGATCTTTTACGGATTTCATTGTTAAGCATCAGGTTTTTGGAGAGACACGCTGTTGGATGTATTCCATCGAATGGCAAAAACGAGGATTGCCACATGCACACATTTTAATCTGGATGGCAAGCATAAACCATTAAAGAACCATTAAAAATGCTTTTTTGCTTTTTTAATTTTTTAACAAATTTAGGTTAAAAAAGGTTTAGAGATTAATAAAATCACTAAAATACATATTGAGTAGGTATTTTTAATGGGCAACGAGGTGCACGGGGTCAGCTAGTTTTATATAAAATAAAAAAAAATTTTTTTTTAAAAATGTCTTCATAAAACAGAATAATTTAATAAACATATATGTATATTGTGTATTTGTGTCAGAGTATTAAACGTATATGTATGCTGATAAATTGATCCTGCGCCATCAAGACCCCGGTTACCAATCTGTTAAGAATTTATACCAGGTCTGAGTCATTCAGATCCCGAGACAAAATGATGCTGATTCATTTATTTAGGTTTAATGATATTTATTATAGGTTTCACTGTCCTAGTCTATTTGGGACATAAACATATACTTAAGCTCCTACATATTATACAACCGACGTGGTCACTCGCTCATTTTAACAATTAAAATCCAAAACATCCCTCTACTCTTTATCTGAGTTAAAACAAAATAAGACGATTCATTTTGATCAAGGGATGACAAATAGATCCAGTTGTTACCATATGCATGGTTGGGATATCCATGACCTATTTATTTATACACCTTATATTTTATAAAAATAAAAACTGTTTTTAATCATAATAAGTACTATAGATAAAAAAGGATTTCATTGAAGAAACATTTTTACCGAGTCATAGTCACTTGTTCTATAATCACAGAAAATCTTAACACATTATGGTCTAATATATACCAACACACAGACGGTAGGGTTAAAGTGGCATTGTCCTCATAAACAATTGTTTCAGCAGCTAGTTATAAATAATGGAAAAATTATACCAAAAACCGATTTGCTTTCCAAACAATTGTAGATGTTTTTCATTGAAATTTTAACCCCTATGAAATTTATATACTTAGCGAAGTCAGAAGCATAGAGATATAATATTGGTTTGAGGAAAGTTTTTAAAACGCATCAAAATACAAAGTCAATATTGAACTTTTAAGCCAACACGTGTAACGGAATTTATCAAAATATATGAACTGTATCTAGGTGTATTTGAACGGTGATGTTTTTGAAGCACGCATAGCATAATAAAACGAATCTAAAGAAAACATTACTTCTATATTAAATAAATAGTAAAACATATAAAAATAAAAAATAAATAAATATCTGACAATATATTGTTTGTTAACTATAGCCTATAGGTATATATTTCCTGAGGAAAATTAAATATTTCATAATAATATTTTATTTGTTTGTTTACGGTGTTCAACTACTATGAATGCAAATTCAACAACAATTATAACTTTAAATCTAAATATCGAGTAGTGTTTAAAATATAAAAAATACTGAACAGACAAATAGGACCAAACAATACATGTACTAAAAAGGTATTGCTATAAATTAAACTACGATTGGAATGCTATCCCGTAACAGACAACCCGTAAATATTGTAAATATTTATTCTTATTGTGTATAAATATTTTATGCACCTTATGTAATAATAATAAAATATAACTCGTAATATTGTGTATCGACTAGACGTCCAATTTTTTTTTCTTTAGTACGATTTCGATATACATGTGATATTATGTATTTGAAAGAGTGAGTACATATATCAATACACAATAGTATTACATTAAAAGTTTCTTCAGAAAAAAATATCAATATCGTATCGTAAAAGCCAATACGATGTTTGCATCAATCCATTTATAAGTGTGAATAGACGGAGGAAAGTTAATCCACTAAATGACTCCGGTTGAACCGCAAAGGATAAACCGATATAAGAAGAAAAATGATTTCATCATTTCACACAAAACGCGCAACGTTTACACTACACAAGTTTTAATAATATGCATAATATAAAAGTAGGTATCTCAACATAGCAGTAGTGTGGTAGTGTTTTCTTCAATGTTATCTTATGAGACACAAGTTATATAGCACTTATAAGTAAGTTATAACCCATTAAAAGCTTTAAAATTTAATTTTTTTATTTTACTTTATTAATAATTTATCTATTATACACAAACATTTTTCGTATTAAATATCATACGTAGGTATTATATCACTATCGGTGTTTCCGGTGTGCAGGAATTTTTTATGGCCACGGATTCACACTCATCATGGTCTCAGTTTTATATTCGTAGTTTTTTAGAATTTAAATTGTTTATTAGATAACCATATTATGTTTGAATGGTATGAATTATTATAATACTTTTTAGCAACTCAAATCATAAAAATGACATGCTGTTTTCACATTCGTAGATTGGGTTCTGAGATAGCCTGCGGCCCGTTGATATTATTTTAGAAACAGAATACAGTAAAACATCCTTATAACGGAATCGCACGGTACCAACTATTTTTTTCCGTAAAAGGAGTTTCCGTTATAGGGAGAGTAAAATATACGGGTTATAGGTTATTTGGGACGGTTGTTATTTTCTGTTATAAGGAGAATTCCGTCTTATAGAGGTTCCGTTATAAGGAGCTTTTACTGTATATTATGGACTTGTATGTATTTCTAATAGGCATGAATTATATGCACAAGCAACTGTATTATAAACATTCCAGAAATTACGTTGAAAGTAGGTACCAATGTTGGCATACGTAACTGAGTAATTCTGAAAATGTAGAGAGGATTTGGGTGTTAGATAGTATTCAATAATTATATTTATACTAAAAATTATACACTATATACGTGCAGGTTGACCGGTGAATATGCGTACATGGGCGAATACTACGAAATACCTCGCAGTACATGGATATTCATAATATAATATTATGCACTATACAGTATACACATCGATGCATATCACAATGACGCAGCGGGGTATACGCTTTCAATCGGCCTAGTCGTTATCGTGAATCGTACAGGTACCTACAGAGTGCAGGTTCCTCCGCAGTATCGGTAAAACGCGGAAAAGCGCATCGTAACACCGTGCAGATCGAAATATTCAAATAACGTGGAGATAATACATACCGACGCTGTGCAATTTTGAATTATAATACACGCAGGATAAACCAACCTCGGAAGTGGAATTTCATCCGCGACGAGACGATGATAACACAGGCATACATCTGTAGGCTAGTTTCGGCCGCACTGAACTATGGCCTGCTGGCCTGCTGCACATTATCACGGTTTCCATCGCGGACAAGTGGCAACTCGCACATAAAATTCAGACTAATATCAAACGTTTTCCACCCCAGGCCATTTTCAGATTATGCTAGGTTCTCTAAATTAAACGGTAGACGGCACGCCGGGAAGCAGTTGTATATTATTCAGGTTTTTAGGCTTGAACCGCTATAGAGCGTACAAATGCGCCAAGACTTTGGAAACGTGGATAATATATAATATTAGGTGGTTTGATGGAGGGCCGAGTTAACACGCCGCGACTATTTGGAACGACTTTGTATGAACGATTTATGTTTCCGACTACACTATATTAATAATATGTTGTAGCGTTAATTTTACCTCCCGGTTGATTGAACACATTTTGATAATAACTTATGTAAGATATAGGGCTCAACATTTGTAGGGGTTGCACATTTTTTTATTTGCTCTCGATTAGTAAGCAGACTAAGCTATAAATCCATTCTCCATAACGATGAGCCTAAAAATTAAAAATTAAAAATACATATTTTCCTCATGTACTTAATCAGTTTTGAAAAAAACTACATATTTTAACGGTTTAAAAAAAAAGTTGGTGTTTTTATTTTATGGCTTATCTATTTTAGTATACAACTTCACAAAAGGTATTAAAAATGTGTTAGTAAATATATAAAATATATTTATTTAGGTACCAATAATATTTTCCAGTACAATAATTAACATAAATTTTAGTTAACAGGCAATCAGTCACCACACATCAGATCTTTACTTTTAGATTATTTACTTTATCAATTTTTGATATACGTATTAATATACTGGCAATATATTTGGTAATATGTCGTTAATAGATTGGGAAAAAATAACTTGTAGTCTGTTGGGAACATAAAACAAACTGTCATCTTTCAAGTTGATATAAATTATAAATATACGGGCTTAAAAATGTTGCCAGTATAATAGTTAATTAATGTTTTGATTATTGTAATGATTAATAGATATATACGGGAGGATAGTTCTAAGTCAAGATATGGTTATAACATATTGACATTTACATTTTTTATTCGATTATATAGGTATATGATAATGAAGTTTCCGATAATCTGATCTTAAGAATTTCGACCCAACGTAAGACTTGTTATACCTCATCACCAAATATAGTTAACATTTATAAAATATAAACGATATTCGATTATTTATTTATAAAAAATAAACTAATTTAAACATAATTTAGCCGAGCATTAGTTGGTGTGGAATTTTACACGAGTAAAAAAATAATTAAAAGCTTGTAAAATTATTTTCGGATATTTTATTAAAACATAAGCCAATGGTTCTAGTTTGAACTATTTTAGTTTTAATTCTTAGTTTGGGGTTATGTTTGGATATTTTAAAAGTATTCAGTAGAATTACATCTATCAACACTCTCAAGTCATTTTAAAATAATAAACAACACAATTTATGTTTATTGTTTAAAAATGTAATTTTCAATATATATTCAAAATTTAAATTACAAAAAAAATATCGAGAAATTATAAAATATATTTTTAAAATATGATTCACTACACAAGTGTCCGAAGTTTAAAAAAGAAAAAATATATAAATGAAGACAGTATTTTTTCTATTAAAAATGTTACTACCTAGATAACGCATATGGGATTAAAGCTATTACAAAAAAAATAATAATTAATAACAATATAATTATGATACTTCAATTTACTTATATTTTTATGTTTAATCAAACAACTCAATTCGATTTTTGTTTAAATTATTTGGATACACGTAAACTGTACTATGTATTATACAGTTAATATTAATCTTCCAGTTTTAACATTCGTTGTGAACGTCTGATTGTATTAAGGTGACCCATAAATTATTATAAATATATATTATAAATACAACAATATAATGGTAAGAGCTTATATATATTATAAATGTAAATCGAAAAAAAACATGATAAACAAAATATATACATTTTAATATGTTCTCAAATACCTCAAAAAAAGTCATAATACTTTTAAACTATATGATGTATAAAAAATACTAATATAAATATTTAGTGATCTTTTCAAGACTCTACGATTATTACTTTCTATCTTCTGAATTAAAAAAAAAAAAACAATATTGTCAAAAATCGTTGTTGCGTAAATATTCCAGTCTTGTCGCTGATTATTGTGAATTTTTCCCAATTATTAAGAAGAGTAAAGATACTCCAAGACCAACTTGATCAAATGTTTTACCAGAAACCACCCTCAATTTTTATGATTGAAGCATTTTTTTTCCAACAAAACGTGGTAACAGACATACACAAAAAAGTCAACATTGTAAAACCAATACAGTCATCGCTCCAGCTCAGAATCTAAAAAAAATTATATCCCGTCTGAAATATTCACTATTGTTTTTTTTCTACAAACTTAATTGCCAATTTATATAAGAACTTAAACACGTATCATTAAAAAACAACTGCAACATTTAAACTTACACAATATACCTACCCAACATATTTTTATGTTTATAGTTTTATGTATAACAAATTATTCAGTGTCTGTCCCGAATCCATAAAATTAACAATTTTATTTCACGATACATTGAATTGCTTGAGAAACAATTTTTTTCTTAAAAGCTTTCTGAAAGTTTTTGTGTAGATCATCATTATGACACAATACGATACTGCGATAACCGTAAAATGAACTGCTGTGAATTTGACATATTTTTTTTTATTTGAATAATAACAACTTACTATTGCTTTTTATCAAATAATACGAAATTGCTTACTCCTTATTAATACGCATATAGGTACAGACCAGAGATTTCAAAACTGTTGCTACAGTGGCTAACTGGGTCGTCTACATAACTTAATATCATTAAAATGTTTTTACTATTTAAAAATTATAATAGAATAAGTAGCTACTTTTTACTGAAAAATTATAATTGTTACAATATTTTGAGTTTTGTTTCATGCTGTCGGTTAAGTTTGATAATTTAAATATCTATAGTTCATACAACTTGTTTACAATAATTAAAAATGGGGCTATACGCAGTAACAAACCACATACCTATAATAGGTACGAAATGCATATTGTTGTGCACGCGACGTAACTATTTTTCAGTCGAATTGATTCCTATAATATACAACTGAATATTAAATAGTTATCAAATTAGTATTTATTGTCATAATAATAGTAATAAATATGATAGTTGTTTTATTCTATTGTTTTCTATTTAACTTTTCGAATAACCGAAGAGTGTTTGGATAAAATAATTTATGAACAACCATGGACATGTAATTTTAACATTATAGTACCTATCTTACGGCATATATTATGCAAATTATTTCTATATGGTAAGATATACAATCAATAGGTGGTTTGTATTATGTACGCCATGATGTGCATAAGCTATTGCATAAACTCCTAATCGATAAACATAATTTAACTTTTAAGAGTGTCCAATATATTATAAATAATTGTTGACCACGTCTCTCTTAATTTTGTTTAACTTTTAACCTTCTGCTCTATTGCTTTTTAAAACATATTTAAATAATAGTAAACATAGTCTTTATATTTAATAAACAAAATGTATCTTTTAAACACAATATGTTTGAATAAAAAATAATATACTACCGACTACCGAGTACTTGAATGTAAAATGTATTAAAAATTAAAATACTTTTATTTGAATAAAATAAAAAATGTATTTGAATACTTTACTAGTCTGAATGTGACATAAGCTATCGCACTTAAATTAATAAAATGTTGTCAACGTTCAAAGTTTAACTGACGTTGAGAGTATGTGATTATACCAGTCTGGCAGTCTCGCCAATTCTCGTCCCTCATCTCATAATTTTTTTCAAAGATTAATAACGCACTTATTGCATTCAGATTCACTGCCCACTGGGTCATCATGGTATATCATATCGTATGACTGTAAGATATATATATCTACAGTATACTTAGTAAAATTTACTATAGTAAAATACCGTTGATATTTTACACTATATTAATAACGGACATTTTTACGATTGCGTCATTTCATATAAATATAATATAATATATAAGTGTTACATCAAAAATAAATATAATTTAATTCTGTATATTTTTACGGTACCTATACCTAGGTAACCAAACGAAAATTCACGTTCTTCTTTTTTGTCTGTATTGTGACATGCGGTTTATTGATATTGAAATATGGTGTATCAAAATTGTAAATCATGCGCATCTAAATATAGATAAAGTCTAAAGGTTCATCAAATATATAATATGTACGCAAAAATGGTAAATACATACAACATTTATTTGTGGAGACCTGTTAAATGTTATTACATAATATTTTCACACATTAACGAAGGGCACGTATACTACACGGATAACGGTTGATATTTGATTAAACAACTTGAAGTTTAAAGTGTCAAACGTTAGCAAAATATTAAAAGGAAAATAATATTGTTGTGTTACATTTATGTGGCTTGTTAACGAGAGACTCAGAACTCCACAGTGACACAATATTTTAAACCTACCTATCATAACCTAATAATTCAATATAATTTAATAGGTATATTATTATTGGCATTGTAATGAAGTATATTTATATTTTTAGACTGCCCATCTGCGTTGTTAGGAAATTAATGTACCATTTGAACGCATGTTGCGTTGATATTTATTTTCTCAGATAACTACTGCAGCCATGGGCGTATTGATAGGGGGAGATATTAGGAATGGTTCCCTCCATGACTTTTTTTATATATTATATTAGTGATAGAGGCACTACACTGCGATCTATCTTGGACGTACCTAATGAATGTATATACCCCCCCCCCCCATATCAATGAAACTTTTTGTCTGCGACACTGACTGCAGCCATAAGCATATATATACAGGTATACGAAGCGAAGACAAATCATTAATATACAAACATTTAATATTATATATATTTTATATACAAGCCAACCTATTCGTATTACCTATTCATCAGATAAACTAGTGGTTTTTATGTTTTCCAATGTTTAAGATATGTTTATGATATAATTGTATACAATATTATACCCTTCAACACAGAGCCGAGACGCCCAACAGTAAAAATGAACGTTTGCCGCGGCCACGTTAAAGATTCTATCAGCCGATTCGTGTCATTGTGATATTATGTGCATGGAAATATTACGCAGTAAAACGTTTATTCTACGGTTACTCTACAATACCCACCTAAAACATAATATATTAAATTAAAATATGGCATACGCAAGAGTATACCTATAATTATGATAGTCATAATTTACAATGGGTCGACGCAGTGTGGCTACCACAAAGTACAGTCATAATAATATAATACAGTCAATTTTACGACGAACCATAGTACCTACTGCAGTTGTAGTAATACCTACCTATGCCTTTGTAATAGTAATTATCACACCACAGGCGTGGACATCAAAGGAGTTAAATAAAGAAATACTGCAATAGTATAGTTAACGTAATTATAGTCATCGAGAGTGCCCAAAACTTACTATATGAAACAATTAATACAACTCAAAAAACGTTATATACTTATATCTGAACTGGAGTACCCATAGTTATTTCCACTGTCTTAAAGGTGTAATATATTGAAATAAAACATAATAATATTATTGTATTAATATCAAAATAATATTTGAGAATATAGTAATATGATATCTTGACGTAACGGTTATTTCCCATCAAAGAAACTAAAAGTTGTTCGATTTTCTTAACACGGATATTTTTTGAAAAATCACCAAAACGATGAAATTAAAAAAATTAAACATAATGCGTGGATTCAATAAATTGTTGGGGGTTCTAGTCCCCGGGCAGAAGGGTTTTCCGAATCCAACGATTATATTTCAAATCTAAATAAACTCAAATTCACCAGATATTTGAAGTACCACAATCTTTTTAAATTTAAAAACTTATAATAATTTAATAGGCGAGTGCGTATATCGTAAGTACCCATAAAATAGGTACTTACTATAATTCTAAATTTAATTTAATTTTTAACTTTAAAAAAACTTTTTACATAAACATTTTAACGAATAAAAAAGTTCCATAAAGACTTTTAAAAATATTTTAAATTCTTTAAAATATCTTGCATTATAAGATTAAAGGTACTGTGGCTTATATTATTTACTACCAGACCAGTATCAAAATATTCAAAATTGTGTTCCGTTGTATCCCGTTATATTATTTTACATGTTACCGATAAAAAAGTGGTCTATTTTAGATACGTTACACATCACGTAATATATACCATATATTATAATAGATATATAACATATAATGATCCAATTAGATGATTTGTAAGTATGTAACCGTAAACCAAGTGATTGGAAGTGGAACGATAATTGTTTCAAAGCGATGTTAGCAGCATACTTCTTTGTTTCTGGAATAGAATTTAGAAAAAGTGACACCACAATAAAATATTCCTTCGTAAATTTATAATGCAAATTTTGCTACTCTGAACTCTACTTTATACAATAATTTACAGTGCCTATATATAAAATAATTTTTTTTTATCCTTCGAGGAAATAAATTAGTTACATTCCAAATTATAAAAAATGTTTACACGTCCTAACAAAATTCTGAAATAATATCCCTTCTATATGTTCATTGTGCACAACTCGTGTTACAAAAGGTTTTATTTGCGGTTATGAGGACACATTTTTTTTTCATGCATCAAAAGTAGGTTGTGCACTTTCTGCAACCCCTGCATAATTAAATACCTGTATCATAGATTAAATTTATATTTATGTTATTATTTTGATTATAGACAATTATTATATTAGTACGTATTTAATTTAATTTTAAGCGGTACCAAACCATCATTTTAAAACTCTTTTGAATTATGAAAGGAGCAATGAATGTATTGATTTTACAATGATGTGTGTTTTGTCTTTATTTTTTGTGTGTTAGTGTATACGATAAGTAATCGAAATAATGCTACGATTTTATATTTTAGTATCTTGTTCGATGGGAAAGTTGATGTAATTGGTACTTTGGGGGGGGGGGGGGTCAAAATGTAAAAATTCCCTTAATTTTCAAAATCTGTAACTGATGAATGAAAAATGATGTAACTCTAAAACAAATGACCGTAGATAAATGCAATTTTTACTGAATGTTTATATAGGAATGATCTGTACATCGTCCAATTTTCAAATTTTTACTTTTTTTGAGTTGTTTACTGGCATTTTCAATTTTCAATATTTTTAGTTTTTTTTCTGCGGTGGCAGGTATCATATTACTGACGAATCAGCAGATGGCGAATTCGCCAAAAAGTTAATTTCCGTGTAAGCGACATACCTCAACCCTATCTCATGTGGAATTTGTCAGGAATGACATATTGGGGATCGATTTACATAATCTGTGCGTCTTCAAACTCTTGAAATCATAACTTTGTACCACCATCGGGTGGTTTTCTTGGAGATCGCTGAATGTCTAGATCATGGAATCGGCTGTGGGCGATAATTCGATCTGAGTGGCTTCGCCTGCTAGAGTCGATTGCAATGACATGTTAGGCAACGATTTATATCGTCTGTGCACCTGCGAACTATTCAGATCACGGTCTTTCGGACGATTTTCTCGGAGACCATCAAACTCCTTGGTCATAATTTTGGTCACGGGCTGCACCTTGGCATAGGGCAAATTCATCACTGCAGCGGTATTCAGCATAATATTGATCTGATATATGTATATGGTCAATATTTCATACGAAAAGTAGATACGTTCGAATTTGTACACCGTGTTGTAAATATTGTTTGTAATGTTCATTGTAACAAATATGTAGTATGTACTGAGAACTGATACTGAATCCTGTGTTGTGTGATGCAAATACTAATTATAATTTATACTTAAAACATTTACGTTGTCCACGGCTATTTATTATGTAGCGCATATTATAATAAATTATATTATTACATTTCAAAAACGTTATTAGTGGAATAAAATATAAATATTCTCAATATCATTGTTTTGATTACATTAGGGGTAAGGATTTTCATGAAAATATCTTGATAGATAAATTGTAATAACGATGTGACGAATAATGTTGAAAAAACGAATAGTTTTTTATACCATAAATACGTTTCAGTGTTTCATTATACAACGAGTACTGCAAACATCGTGTTAAATAATATGATTTCAGACATTGCCGAGTGTTACCTATTTTCTATTACCTACCTTACCTACGCATAACAGGGATTTACACTATGCATCAGTTACGCGTATCACGAATACTCAATATAGATAACCATTATAAGTTATAACCTACGGGAGAGCGTATCTAAGTGAAAAACATTTTTACCAAAACACACGTGAAATCCGCTACCCTAGTCACCTACCGTGAAAATGTATAAAACAATAAACTGTACATAGATATCAGACAATATTCATGTGAACGCGTTTTTTTTTATGCTTTTTTTTATCGAACATACAATATAGAACTCGGGATGAATATTTTTAGCGACTTTTTGTATTGTAAGCTACATCTTTGTTCGACGTGCACTTTCACTGTGTCCCCCAGGTCACGTTCCGAGTATGATTTTTATCTTCATTACACTCGTATATTTACACACATACACACACACCCACAAATACCTAAAAAATATGCGTATTATAAATTTATAAAATATTATACGCGTACAAGGTATTATTTTACTCGAGTTAATATTAAAGTTTTCATAAAACCTTAATAATACTTCCAACACTAATATGACTGATATGATGTATGTTTAACAGTATTTTTTTAGAAAATATTTCTTCGTAACAATAGTTTTACAAATGTTTTATACATTTTTTTAAATGTGTACAGAATTTTAAAAGTGTATACATACCTACATATATATGGTGTATATCATATAATTATACAAATTATACATTATAAATTATTATTTGTTTTCAAACAAAATAACTGTTTTGTCCAGAGAAATGAAGAAATATGAAGAAACATCACCGACTGTATTTTGTCAGTTTTAGAATATAAATGCACTACATTTCGTGATTTTACAATAGTTTTCCTTTTTTTTACTCAGATGAGTAATGACACATCGATCGTAATATTAGTGTGATGGAAAAATTTAATATTATGTATTACAATATCGTTTCGTGATTTCAAAGCCATTATTATAACATATGGCCACTTCATAAATATTTACAATCCATATACATTCGTATAGATATTCGTATAGTTTCTTTTTTAATCACAATTCTGGTTACCGTATTATTAATTATCTGGTAGGTTCTTGTGACGGTTCTGATTCTTACAACGATACTAATAAAAAAATATCCATTAACGGGGTCGCATTGATACGTCAATCCAAAGTTTTAATTTAGTTAAAACAAACGGGAACATTTCGTATAGATTTGTTCAAGACCACGTAAATTCCGTTTTAATTATTTAGAATTTAGACGATACCTACATATTTGAATCTCAATATTTTATCCACACCTTTAGTATAATAATAGAATGAATGATATATGATCAAAAATATAATTTGACCGATCAAAAAGTTATGTTTTTCGTGATTTAGATGATTGTTTTAAATATTATTTCAAACAGATATTAACTGTATTGTTCAAACAGTCAAATTAAACTTTTAAGATTATACTCCGTTAGTGTATTATTACCAAAGAGTTGTCCATTTTTAGACGAGTATCACTACTATAAATCCAATCTCATCAGCAGTGCGGCGTGAAACAATTATTTTATGATATTAAAATGTCATTGCCAGTTTTTATGTTTTTTCAGTCACAGTATGACGTATAAAGATATATTGTATATTATGCATTGTTCGGAACATTTTTGTATACTCAATAGAAATTACGGTCTACGTCGCCTGCAAACGCTGTATTTCCGTCGACACTATGTATACAGAAAATATAGTAAAATATACGGGATATAACTATATAAGTTATCTGGGACGGTTGTTATTTTCCGTTATAAGGAGAATTCCGTCTTATAGAGGTTCCGTTATAAGGAGGTTTTACTGTATAACAAAATATAAACAATGACGCGTATGTAATACATACTATGTATGCTACGTCATTACGTTAATATATTATACGGGCCTGATGGCAACTGTAATTGTGACGAGTATTTTCGTCAGTGAAATGAATTCGTAAAAGAGCAAAACAAAATATTATGCATTATGAAGTAGATGTAGGTGCCTACCTCCTATTAACCACTGTCTCTGCTCATATTATCAAACAGGTACCCACATACCAATCATGCGCCTATATTATATTATTATCATGTACCGTTGTTTTCCCATTTACCGATGGTCGCGTGAAGTCGTGAGGTCTTAGTGATCTCTGAAGTGTCGCACGACGACGGATATATAATAATTATTTTATTTCGTGTGTGCTCAGGTTCCCCGGAGCGGGTCATGAACGGGTCGGATTTCGTCGGGCCCAACTCGACCGGCAACGGAACCGACGGCGCGGCGTGGCCCGACAGCAACCAATTCGAGCTGCCGTGGTGGCACCAGCTGGCATGGACGGTGCTGTTTGTGCCCATGATCATGGTGGCTACGGGCGGCAACCTGATCGTCATATGGATCGTCATGACCAACAAACGGATGCGGAACGTGACCAACTACTTTCTGGTGAACCTGTCCATCGCTGACGCCATGGTGTCGACACTCAACGTGTCCGTAAACTTTAGTTACATGCTGACCAGCAACTGGACGTTCGGCACGGCCTATTGCAAGATCAGCCAGTTCGTGGCCGTTCTGTCCATATGCGCCAGCGTGTTCACACTGATGGCCATATCCATCGACAGGTACGTACCAGCTGGTGTGGTGTTATGTCACTGCTCTTCGTGAGGTGCCTCCGTTGTTACACATATCTAATAACCTACGGTATTATAACGGGGGGAGGGGGAGGGGGTTTACAAATATCTGGTACTAATGTCTTTTACGACACACAATAGCTGTGATGTATGATTTGTTTAATCTAAATTAAAAAATAGTATATATTATTTATTTATAACAGAGAATTAATGTTCATAAATAGGTACCTAACGTTAAATAATATATAAAATAAATCAAAAAAGCATTTTTTTTAAACCGACAGACAGTGGTTGTGATGGACAGTTTGTAAACGATACAAGATACCACAAACATTATTCGTTATACCTACCTATAACCAAGGCTGGAAAGTGATTTAAAAAAGTGGTTTTATTTCAAACATTTTATACGTGAACGTTTAGAACATTTCAACAGACACTTAAAACAATGTATTTATGCTTAAAAACATAATATTGTTATTAAAGTCGTGTCGGTAATTTTAGGTGTAGATATTGTATAATAAAATAACTGTAATTGTCGTTATATTAGAAATACCTCAATATTATAAACAATTATTATTTATTTGTATAAAGTTAAAAATAAAATTGTATAAAGATAAAGTTTTATCAGTTAGTACTGGTTATAATTTTGTTCAACTATGGGTTCGACTTTTCAGTTCGAATTTAAGTTGAATACTTTTAATTTTAAATAATAATATTTATTTCCACCGAGATAATTACAATAATAAAAATTATAGTACCTATGATATCATACATAATATACAGTTAAATGGTTTGTTTCTCAATTAAGGATTACCTTTTATCGGCGTTGGCGGAGAACAAAAAAATTAACATTTGTAAATAAAAAAATTTTTTGAAATGAATTAAAAAGTATTAGGTGTAGCTAAAAATAATTGTAATAATTATAGGTATAATTCTTATAAGGATACGAAGAGCAATAAATATTTTTTTTAGTTCTGATAATGCAAAACAAGTACAATATTTTCATTTTTTGTTTTTAAGAAATTTAATTCTCGGTTTATAATGTTATAAATTTAAAAAAAATTATTTTTTATACCTCGTTAACAACCCCGCCAAAAAATAGTCTGTGTTATACCTATATGAATATTTAATAAAAAAAAACTGTACATTATGTAAATAAGCTCAAAAAAATGATGTGCAAATTCTTATTCGTGGTTATACAAATGATACATAATGTAAGTTCCTATAACAGAATGAAAAAGATATATATTATGTAAATTTATACATCGGTGTAAATGTTGTGCACGTCTCAACGTCAGTTGCACACATTTCCACAAACGAATTTCATGATTTTTTTATTTTTACAAGTAGGTTCACCGATAAAGAGCCATACTAAAAACTCGTCAATTATAACTGAATATGTTGTGTTAAAACGAAAAAAAACTGCCACTTTGCTATTGTCGGGATATTAATATATTATTCTCGTAACGATGAATATTATATAGTGTACACCTATTCCTGCAACTATTGTAAGTTAGTGTGGCGCATCTGACACTGGTAATATTATTACGAAAAACCACGCAGAGTACCTAAAATACAATGTTTAAAGTAAATCAATAGTATCCGTACGATAAATATTAAATGTATATTATATAAACATAATATATTATTTTTCAGGAACTCTAATTATTATTGTACGCACTTAGGCGTCTCGCTCTCGCAACACGGCCAATCTATTACAATTATTATTTTCGTGCGTGTACTCGGGGTATTATCCGATTTCGTTCTTAATTAGTAGAGTTGGGTTTAGAGACTTACACAAAATCCCAACTCAAAGGGCCCCGCGATTCGATAATTATTGTTTTATACTTTCCGGAATATCTGATGCAGTGATGCGCACGGCCGATGTCTATGATACAATGTCATACGTATTGTAATATACGTTTGAATAATAATATAAACCACGCTTAAAGGTATTTCGCGTATCTACTTATATAGATTTATATAGAATTTACACAAAATATATCTAAATACCTTCTGTTTTAATATTTCCGGTATAATAAGTACGCTTTACTGACATTTAATTCCGTTCACATCAGACGTATTACAATGTTATATTACTATGTTATATTGTATAATATATGTCTCTTGTTCGATAAGTACGACTGTCTGTCTTTGCACGGTAGTCGCACAGAATTCGTTGTGTCAGTGTGAGTGTGATAGTATTCAGAACTAAGTATACTTAGGTCCAGTGAAGAGTATAGCCAGGACTTATCGGTGTGAGACTGATGGTTGTAGCATCTGTAAATATTATTAATTTGTTTAATATTGTCTATTCAAAATACAATCTATATGCAATCCAAACAAATGTTGTGTTAACCTTGGTGCCGTGTTTTCTTCATTACTCTTAAGGGAAGAGCAACTATCAAATTTCTTGAAGAAAAAAGTAAAAACCTTAAAAAGCGCTGTGATTTTCTGAAAATTTAATTCTTTACATATTTGAAAAAAAAAATATTACAATAAAAGAGCTGGATAATATCATCCTCTAAAGAGACTAAAAGCCAAAATATGGAAGTTGTATGTATATCTTGAGATATTCATCAAAAACCACGCAGCCCGCAGGAACCATTAAAAATGCCACACTTAAAGAGATTTTGTATATTTCATTTTATATTAACAGATTTGAATTTTTTTTGCTAGAAAAATAAGACGTATATTCTGGAAAACGGCTAGAATACTGATTTAAAATTCTCTTTTCTTCGATAAATCAAAATAATTATTTTTAACAATTATTTTCACTAAATTGCAACGTCATGTCTTCATTCAGTCTTCATTATATGTTACTTAATATTCCTATTCATTTCTCCTCTTAAATAAGCGTCAGATCCATTCCTGGAGCACATACAATATCAAAGAATCAATGGCAATAGGCTGTTATATTTAATTAACCTATACATAGTAAACTGTACCTATTAAACGAAAGGCAATGGATGGATAGTGGTGGGGGGAGGCTAACACAACGCCACCCCTATAGCTACGTGATCGGACCGACAGTATATAATAATATTATTATATTAGAGAGTGGTAGTAAATCGCGTGTGCATCACACCACAACACATCATATTCGTTGATATTATAAATTAGTTATTTATATATATATATATTAGAAGTATAATATATCGTTACGCTGACGTGAATCGCAATTATTTCCATTATAATATATTGTAGGCGTGTAATAATATTTCATATAATTTACGTTTTTACCTAGTCGTTTATTGCACAGACCTGGTCATACTGCCTAAAAATATTTTAATATGTGACAAGGTTTTGGATAAAAAATATCTTCACTTAATAAAAACCAACCTACCTATTAAGAAGTATCATTTCAGTAATGTTTTAAAGAAACAAATAAATGCTATAACAGTCAACCACGAGCAGGGCAGTTCCATTCGCTCACCTGAAAAAACTTTCTATTTTGTAAATTACCATAATTTAATTACCATTACATAATTTTTATAGTTAATTATCTTTTTTTTTCATATTAATAGTCCAAGTGTAGATACCTACGTAGTACACGCATATTTAAAAAATATTATTTATAATAAAGCTTACTATTATTCTATTATATTTAGAAATTATAGTAGCTAATTCGTCATAAGCTACTATTAGCTTATTATATTTTAACAACTATAATTTTGTAAACATATAAGATCACCTTAACACTTATCATTACGCAAACACAATTTTTGATATTAAAAATTGTTTACTCTGTTCAATGTGTTTTACAAAAACGAAATATGACAAATTGGATATCAACAAATAATTAAAAAGCAATGAGCTCAAGAAAATCGAAATTTCCTAGCATTAAGTAATTTAATGTGCGTTAAATGCGACATGTCAGTTATAAGCAAAAACAATCATTCACTGATATTTATACTGCAGTTTAACTGCTGGGCCTCGTGTACCAAAATCAGCTTCAAATTAAATATAATGATTGATGGTCTTAATACAGTTATTAATTTATCTACTCACAATAATTATCTCCTAAGTTATGGCTCGTTTACAAAATAAAACTTCGACAGTATATTACCCATTTCTCGGGGTGTCGATGATAATATAGAGAATGATTTGATACGATGAACAAACCGTTAAAAAATCATATTTTGGCAAAGGTCCACTACAGTATCTAACCAACGAGGGAAAAAATATATGTCCAATGCTTATACTAAAAACTTAAATTCATATTAACAGATGGAAAAGAAATATCGATTTTTTTATTTTGTGATGACATAAAAAAAAATCTTCTGGAGCAAACTTAGAACTGAAACGTACACAGGCGTATTAATTTGTTTACATGTTTATGTGTCCGTGTCTTGATGCAAAAAGGGCCTATGAAAAATAAGAAATTGTCAAGAAATGTGTATATTAATATAAGTAATTTTTTTAAATGCTTTAAAATACAATTTTATAAATATATAATTTAGGTTTAATAATTAAATGTATTGTTATTATTTTATTTGGTTTTTGATAATATATTTGAAATATAATATAGTCTATACTTACAAAAATTAATATACACAATTTATAAAATGTAAATAAAAATTACATATACATTGTAAAAAAAATGTAACATATTGCATAAAACAATAAAGTGTACGAGTCGTGTTCTTTGATAGTTTAACTTTATAAATTATATTTCTTTATTTTTTTTATCAAACTACCCGTGGCATCTGTGGCCCATTGGACATTTTTGAAATATTCATACATTATATAAATACTAAAAGCGATAATACACATAATAACATTTTTAGGAATAACAAGTAATGAGAATAAAAAACAATAAAATTAAATATGTTATGTGTATACAATTTACAATTTATTTATAAGATGAGTTTCAGATAGGAACTGTATGACAAAGACGTTATTGGGTGTGGGGTTGAGTATTTCAGATGATCGGAGATTTGGAATTTTCTCTTTTTCTTGTTGTAAATTTTACATTCGGTTAAAATATGTTTAACTGTGAAGGAGACTCTACAACATGTACAAATAGTGGGGGAAGGTCTTCTTTCTTCATTAAATGTGAGTGGGTAAGGCGAGTGTGTCCTATACTGAGAAGGTTGATGGAGGTCTCGTGTTTTAAATAAACTATACTATATAGGTAACCGGGAACACAACATTAATACAATCGGGAAAATGGGCGATAGGCAATTGGGCCACATTTTTTCTAGGTACCTGCTTTGTATACCTCAACTTTTATATTTTATTATCTAAGTATTGAGTCACAATTAACATATGAAATGTTTATAGGAAACCGGCCATTAGGGCTATATATAATATATATGTATTATTTAATTAAAATAACTTATGACTTTATAATTTAAATAAGTTCAATATAATATAGGTAAATCAAATTATATATTCATATTCGACAAATTCACAAAATTATTAAAATAAATAAAAAGACACAGTTGATTATAAATTATAATAATTATTATATTGATAATAGATAAAAGCTCAAAACAACTGTGCATACTTTTTTTTTAAATATACAAAATCAAACCTGTTTTTCTCTAAAGCTGCTTGGTAGTTAGTGCTTAGGTTAGGTTAGTATCAGATAAATGTATTAGGTACCCTTTGACAAGACCTGCATGATGGTTATTTAAGAAATGTATCATTATTACTGTATTGTGACAATATACCTTATATGATATAAGCCCTGATATGATTTTATGTCCCCCAACAAGTTTCAATAAGTTCAAAAAAAAAAATAGTTAAGTAGTAGTCCAGTTACCGTACTTCTTTTTGAAAAAAAGTAGGTACACCGTACTCAATCGTGCTTTATCGAAACTATAAAACCAAACAAGATTAAAGGTTTTTCTTACTATACTGTACAATTAAATGTTGTGGTAAGTTGCACGATAGTATGAGAATGAAGTATGTATTGTTGATCTTTTGATATATTCCAATGAGTGAAATTGAAAAAAATGAATCAAAATTATCATGCATCAGAAGATTTCAAACACGATAGGTACCTGCTATATACAAAATATTAAGAGAAGTTATTTTTATCATGAATTTGTTTGCACAGAAGAAACAAATTTTCGAAAAGAATATACGATAAAGATATAATATGTTTTATGGTATTATGTAAAAACGATTTTTCAGAAATATATTATATTATTATTATTATTTATACTTTTTATGCAAATCCTTGATATGCCATACCAGCTACTAAATATATTACATGCAATTGAAAAAATAACGTGACGAAAGCAAATAAGATCGAAAATGGTAATGTACTTGTCAATAAATCATATTATATTATGCTGGTATAATATGACTGCTGCAGATATGTCATATCAATACCTGTATAATATGTAGTATTATACCTAATATCGTGCAACCATTGAACTATTGAGAAACTTGTATCATCTTCCATAACATGTTATTATATTTAATATCGAAATATTATAAAGTTCATACAACATATAGCCATATAGGTATGTTTATTTTATGAGAGAAAGCAAATATTAGTAAATGTGCACCTATTGAAGTGTGTACGGTGCAATATGTACGAAGCTTACACCGTTCGTAGATAATATTGTATTCCAATCGAAGACTCTATAATATTATGTTCTACGTTTGTAAATCGTATTGGTGTATTTATCTTTCAAAACAGACAGACTCCCAGACACGTATGATGTGTTATTATACTTATTTGACTAACACGTGTTTTAAAAAACAGAATTTGTTCGATACGCGAAAGCACAGCACAGCTGGAGAATAATATAAAAACGTGTTTATTTAGCGTACCTATATTATATTTATCACCCACTTCCACATTAATTTGGTTAATATCTCCGAGCGAATTCCGTCTCATAAATTATATCACCTAATAAGCATAATGTCATGTGTAAAGCCATTCACGCCGATGACTACCTATAGTAAACGGCGGAGCAACCAGGTTAGAACAAAAAGAGCAGCTATTTTATTTGTTTTAGCCGTTTAAGGGTAGGAGAGCGATGGTCGGGGTGCGACAATTATTACTCAGTTGAGTCGTTTTATGAAATAACTTTAGCATTCGATTTTATCTGGTGTTGCAACAATTCGTGAGATGGTACCGCATTGAGTGCATTCAAACATCAGACTTTTAAAGTACTTAAAGTTGGAACCAAAACATTTGAATACTATAATTCATACCTTATAATATTATTTTCTGTTAATGCGCACAAAATGAACAAATTTTACCATAGCTGTTAACTTTTTTTTCAACGTTTATCTAATTTAACTCACTTTTAAATATAATAACACTGTCTTGTATTATGGGACACAAAATATATCTGATTGCGACTTGGGATTGTCCGTCCGTTGTCGGTACAACATTAGTCATTACAACTACTACTTTTTAAAAGTTGGACACTGAACACTATGGACACTATAAAGGCAATCACCACTCCTCTGCAGTGTCATATATATATATATATATATATATATAAAAATTCTCTAAAGTCGTGTTCGCGAGTAGTATGTAGCTCTTAGGGATAATGACATGATGTGTATTTGAATTATACGAAAAGATATTATTTTTTACGTTTCCGGACTAAAGTCGCTGCACAAAATAAATAGGAAATAATATCATAATGATCAAAAATAATACGTGACTAAAATAACACGCCCTCGCGTGTATACTTCGTATTATAACAGTATGTTGAACAATATTATACAATTGTCAATCAACCGTATATCCAGATACAATATCAAAGCCTATTGGCATACAATGATATTACGTATGTTATATATTATCATATTCATTAAACACGCATCCACACTGTCTATATATTTCAAAGATAAATGAATATAGTAATTTGCAAACGGTCCATAAAAGATACTACGACCCAAATATGAGCTTTGTACTTCTACCGCAGTTATCTACTCCGTATAGATTACCGTGACTACTACATGTAATCATTTACCTCGTTATTCATTATACTCAAACACGAACATGCGTAAATATTATACATATTTGTACAATTTAAAAATCGAATAAAATCCCATTGTAAGCACTACAATGGCACGATAAAATAAAAACCATGGAAACAGGTGAATAGAGACTTAAATGTCTCAACATTGCTATAATAATAGTTTATCTGCATGGATTTCCGAACACAAAAATATTACAACCATTGAAACTCGAAGTAAACTTCATGTACTTAAAAATGTAAATTTAAAAACGTTCTGATAAGTTTATATTAGAAACAGGACTTACAGGAAAAACTCTCAAACCGTGTATAATATTATTCAGATTATTTTATTTATTTTATTTAAATGAAGAGAACATTTTGCAGGTCAGATCATCAGGTCGATTATAATTATAGAAGCTAAAATATGCATTTGAATAATGCACAATATTTGTTATTTTTTATAGCACTATTTAAAGCAAAATGAAAATTCGGGATTCAATCTGACTTTCAAAAACTTTTCATCTTTCAGATTAAAAAAAAAGATCAAAATCCGATATATTGCGTGAGAGTTTTTCCTGTAAAAGCATTTTTGTTCATCTACATATCAATATCAATAATATGCAGAAGGTAGTTACTATATTATAGTATATTTTCAGTAAGAAGGAGTAAGGATGTAATTTTAATGCAATTCTTTCTCAATTGCGATACTACACAAAAAAATAAGGTATATTTTTTAGTATGAAACAATTAAATTTCCATAAATTATTCCGCTTTTTTGTGCTACAGTGTACATAGTACATCTGAACATAATTTCTATATCATGGATGTATAAGTGTATAACACAAATTTAAATATATATATTTTTTTTATGAAGGGACTTGAAATATTTAGAGTTTTTGTCGTTCAAAATGCTACTCAATTCAAATGTGTAACTAAGATAAATTATAAGCTCCAAATGTAATTACACTTACGAGCTACGGTTTTAAATTACATTTAAACGAATAAACACTTAAAATGCAAATTTGGACCACAAACGTGAAACCATGTAATTTTAACTATCTTAGTGACTTGATTTCTTAGAAAAAAAAAATCCGTTGTCACTTGTCAGTATTTAAAATGATAAAATATTGATTATGATTATAAATTAAAAATTACATTAATTTTATATTTTTAGTTATGCATTTATTTATAAATTTAAAAGCTAATAATTATAAATGTCTCGAACAAAAAATGTAAGCAAACAATTTAATGATGATAGTAATAATATTATTAATAATGCCATCAATATCACGAATAGTTTTGAATTAGAAAAAAAAAACAGATTAACTTTTAGAACTTTTCAAGTACCTAGGTACCTGGTACATATATTATTATTACGTTGTATGAATTAGTATAATATCTTATTAATAGATCATGATAATAATAATTTAAAAAAAAAATATGTAAACAATAAAACAATGGTTTGTACAACTGCAAGTTTGGGTGTCTTAAATTTAATTAAAAATTATAGTTTAATAATAATAGTTAATAATAGTTTATTATTTAGTTATTCTAGAATTGCGTTTAATTTTAATAAAAATAGGTATAGGTACTCATACCGTTTATTGAAGGTTAAATGCTACTGATGTGCTACTGTTACTACTGTTGTGTAATCAAACCACTTACATGCCCAATTATTTAAATCTGAAAAATAAATTATTAGAAACGATTCCCTTTTGAATTCTTTACAAATTTACATGACCGGCGAACCGCCCTTTTCGGCTTACAATGGTAATTTAAGACGCCTCTGCAGTATGGCCTAATTACGTATTTCGTTTGGTAGACCGTTTCTTAGTTAAGTTTCGCAATTATGTATATTATATTTTGTTAGCGATGCTCTGGATTCATGTGCAATAAAAACTACGACATTCGAGCTGACCACCGACCTGGGTCACATCCGTTCTTATCTAAGGACATCGGCTAAAATACCTCTAAAATGAAAAAATGACGCCGATCGATTATTATAAAAAAAAAACAAATCGTTTGCCAAATTATTGTTTTATGTCATTGCACATATTATTGTAACGGGACTCTTAGTGTGTCTAACGAGAGCCGCATTATTACAAAACCATATAAGTAGGAAGTTATTTTTTGGCATAATATAATATTATGCAGTGAGTAAAAAAGTAGACAATTACACAGGGTACTTGACCACTGCAGTTGGTAACCACTTTTCTGTATAGTGGGGTATTAAACATACCTGCTCGTTGAGTAAGTACTAAGTCACTGTAATGAATGTATTAAATTTGAATTCTATTATATTCCATTGCATACGAAAAACAATTCGAAACGAAGCCGGCTTCGTAAAAAAAATAAAATGTATTTCGTCAAAAACTAGTTTTGCATAAAAATCTCAGTTTTTCTCAATTAATTTGAAAAGTAGGCACTGAAAATTTATCTCTCAAAAGTACCAACTAGATCCAATTTGCTACCAGAAGTTTTCATCCTATCGAAGTTGATTATTATAGTATTTATTTTTACTATGAAACGTATACAAATAGACCCTCAATAAAAAACGAAACAATTATATGTATCACTAAAACGTGTTCATATAACTCATCATTATAAAGCAATCCACTAATAATTATACGTAAAAAAATGTTCACCAGACTTAACTTAGAAGTTCAATGTTCCAAACGTATCGCGCTCCCGTTGTCTGGCGTTTATTCGTTTGTAACATTATGCTGCCTTAAAAAATTCCAATTTCATGACGATAATTCTATACTATACGTAGTCGGATATTATATTAATCAAATTATTCAGAATATATCACTAAAGTATTGTTATGAAGTATTCAAGGGAACATTTTCATATCATCTTATTGATTCATAGTGCACGTTGTATTAGTTTTCATCTGAATTAACCGTTACTAACTCAATTTCTACTCGTTTCCGTGTTAATAGTTTCAGCAATACGATCCAACATTGAATTATATTTACGCACGAGTAATTAAGCGCACGAGTAATGCATTACAAACATGGGAAATCGCCGGCAAGTTTTGATCTTAGTCCGAGGAGTACGCATTGTTGTTTAAGCAACTGCAACAAGATACATGTCTTTGACAATTATTGTTATTATTATAATACATTGCAGATGGATTTTGAAACGCGCGTTTCTAATACAAGTGCATAGTTGATATTATACGCTATATAAATAACAATTTGAAAACACAAATATAAAAAAAAGGTTGGGTAAGTAGATGTCGCTCTGCTGTACAGTAGGTTACGGACTAAGATAGTATGGACTGGTAACGAACTGGTGGGCGGGTGACGGGGAGCCGGGCCTGTTAAGGTTTGGGAGGGACGAAACGGGGAGAGAAATAGTACCACCTAGCCTCGCGCGCCACCTTTTTTTTTTTTTTTTTCCTGTTTTAACCGACGACGCCGCGGGATCTGCTGTTTATTGACGGTATCAAATATTAATATAAACATGGGAGGCAGACGGGACAGCTCCCCGACTTACCCCGTTCAAGCATTTTCTAAGTTTTGCATTTACAATTAAGTTTTACATTAACAACAAAGGACTTCTTCCTGGCCTTTCTCCAGGGCCGGAGTCCGCCGCCCTTGAATTCGCGTGCCTGTCATCCGATTGGCGAGCCGACTGTCCACCACTCTGAATGCTTCGTTCTCCATCAGGGCGGTCGCACGTTCCCCTGTGCCCTTCGCAGGGCCTGTTCCTCGCTTTCATCCTTTTCCTTGGTCGACAGAATCGTCTCGATCATGCGGATGAACTCCACGCGATTAGTTTCGAACTGTCTGATAATTCTCCTTCGGGCTTGGGCGTCTTCCGGCAAGTCATGTAACAGGGGACCACACAGGATTTCCTCAACGTCGCCTGCGTTCGGAGGTCGCCTCATAATCTCAGTCATTCGAACGCGGTCGTCGAGCCATCTCGGGCAGGTAAAAACCGTGTGCTCAACAGTGTCGTCGGGGTCGACGCAGTATGCGCAATAGCTGTCGTCCACCCGATTAAACCTCTTCAGGTAGCTCCGGAAACACCCGTGCCCCGAAAGCACCTGCGTCAGTCGGAAAGTCAGGGTTAGCGGTGGCTTTGTTAACCAGCGCCCAACGTCAGGGAGGAGCCGGTATGTCCATCTGCCTTTATCAGATCGGTCCCACCGAGTTTGCCAAGCTGCAATGCTGATTATTCTCTCTTGGCTTTTAACGGTGCTCGGGGCGACGTCAGTCTGATCGTCCAAGCGAACCCGAACTCTAGCCCTTTCTGTTGCTAGCAGGTCTGCAGGTAGCATTGAGGCCAATACTGACGAAGCGTCAGCCGAGACTGTCCTATAGCCTCGCGCGCCACCTATATTCAATAAATTCAATCTTTTGGAAGCGCGGTCAAAATCAGTGGAGAAAATGATCAGGACAAAAATTGAATAGGATTATTCAATTACAGGATCGAGATATTGGAGAAACAAAAAAAAACTGAAAAAGTATTTCATAAAAATATTCATAATATGTAATTATGTAATAATAATTGGTTCATTAATATGAACATAGATAGAGCGCGAGCCATGCTCGTACTCCCCCCCCCCCCCGATATACGCCTCACCATAACCATAAGCAGCCCGGTGATATGATTATCGTTTCCAGTCCATACTATCTTAGTCCGGGGTCACGGTATAATGGATGGTATTAAATCTGAGTTCAATGATGTAATATCATTGAATACGAAAAACGATACTGAGCTGAGACGGTTTTTCAGTGTGGATATTTTATATTATGTTTATATTGTTATTTATTAATATTAATACGGTAGCCGGTAAGTTGAATTAAGATAATAAAATTACAATGAAATAAATAAAATCGTGATTCTTGGTTATTTAATACGTAATTTCGTCCAAATTTGGTCATAAAATAACTATAAAAAAAACTGTGTGTTTATATTTTTGAGATTTTTTAGTTACAGAATAACCTACTTACGTAAAACCTTGTTTTAAATTTTCAGTTTTTAGCTATAAAAGTTGAAAAGATGATCAATTTTTAACTACAAAATAATTTTTAAATTAAAAATTTGATAAATGTTGTCAAAATTCGAACTTTAAATGCTTATAAAAAAAAAATTGTGCTATGTATTTTTAATATTTTCAACTATTATCGAACAATATATTAGGATCAAATTTGTATTAAATTTTCAAGCTTTTTTAGCCAACAAATAAAATTTAATTGACATCCATAGAAAAATACCTAAACAATTTGAAACTGAGTATGTCCGTAAACAGTTGAAAACAATTCAAAATATTTTGAAAATGTTATCGTGTATAGAAAGTGCTAATAATATGAAAAACCAGTGAATATTTCATGAATATAAGGTCATTTGTTTTAGAGTTACAGCAAAAACCAAAATCGATGTTGTCGAAATCCGATTTTGCGTAAAAATTCCTGTTTTTCCTTAATTTTCCCTGCGAAAAGCGCAGGGTTTTCAAAAGGAAAACTATTGAGAAATAGTTAAACCTCCCGAATGCACCAACAAGATTCACTTTCACATCGAACAAGATACTGAAGTAGAAAATCGAAGCATTATTTCAACTACTTATAGTGTACATAGACACAAAAAAAAAAACAATAAAAAAATGAAAAACACACATCATTGTAAAATCAATACATTTATCGCTCCGCTGAGAATCTTGTACACTGCACACCCGCACTATAATTCATATTTATTTAGCCATTGAAGGATCCTTAGATATATAACTATATAAGTATAATATATTATAATTCAACACTAGAAAAATGTTGGAAAATGTTTGTAAAAAGTAAAGGCGAACATTTTTTTAATGTTTATAAAGTCACCTAAGAGGTAGTATTCAAAAACTATTTGAGATTCATTGCATTATTTATTGCTGAATTAGATGAAATGTCAAAAAGTCAGTATTATAGTATAAGTCATAGGGGAATGAATACGATTTCTTGACTATATTGTTAATTTCGAACTGTCAATTCGTTGAAATATATGTAATATGAAACAGAAAGTTATAGATATTAAATAAAAAAAAAATATACATGTATAATGTAGGTACACGGAGAAATATGCATACAACATCGTGTATTGTTTTATTTAAATCATCAGGTCAAAAACAAAAATTATTGTGAAATAAAAATTTTTTAATAGATTACAAAAATATTATGGTACAGAATGATATATTGTATAATAGTTTTCTTCATTATTATTATTATTATACAATTTAACAATCTGTATACAATAATTATTAACTTATATGTTACAATATTTTATTATAATTAATAAAAAAGTTTTAATGAATGTTATAATATGGCAACTCATTACCTAAATTTTCTATTGTTGTTTATAGTTTTGGTTTTATCTTGATGGTCTATACAGTTTATAGTAAAGTTGAGAGTTTATTAACTGTTTGAATTTTCAAATCTATATGACCGCATGTACCGATGCATTTTCAACGTAACATAGTAATGCAGTAATCAGACATAAAAAGATCGATGGAAAAGCCTTACCCAACCTAACGTCCTAACCTAACCTTAAATTCTGTGAATACACTCGCGTGATATAGATTATACTTGCATTTGTTTGTGGCATGCGCCAATTGAAATTACGAGATAGAGTTTTATAAATTACAGCTGAATTTGAAGGTAAAACCTGAGCAACTAAGTTTAACTTAAAAAAACGCGAAAAAGAAGATCATCAGTGTAAAAATCGAACGACGTAAGGAATTGTAGTGAAAAAATTTGAATACAATGATGGTATGTGTAATTTTTTTTTAAAATTAAGCCTAATTTTGAAAAACTTGATATTAAATTTCTCCCCAGTAGTATACATTTGTATGTTCTAAGCCAGCTCGTTTTTTTTCCACGGTAATTTCAACATGTTCAAGGAGGAATGTCTCGCTTAGTGCACACTGATTTTACTTTAACACAAATCACGGGGAGATTACACACTCGTTGTCCAACTATTTGTGCCTCACACAACAAATTTAACCGCATAGCATTTAACAGGGAGATTACACATTTTTTGTCCACGAATTCTCGGCTAACGCAAAATATTTACCGTATTTTAAAATTACAGCAAGATTGCACACTCAAAATCGGTTTTGGCACTTACTCGAAAATATTTACAGTATACACACCAAAATATATTATTTTCTTTACCTTAACGTTATATAAATTTAAACAATTATTTCAAGTATTTATTGTTTAATTATACTATAGGTAATAAATAAAAAGAAATATTGTATTTTTGGATGTTCAACTCGAAATTGAAGCGCTTCAGAATCGCTTTCATGATCGTATTGTAGAATATATGTACCTTTCACTAGGCAAGTAAGAACACGTCTTGTGTAAATATAATTAAGAATGAACTTATAACATTAAAAAAAATGTTTTATTTAATAATTTGTGTGTTTTGTTTGAAATATTTGTTTTAATAAAAATTTGTTTTGTGTGTATATGGTAAATATTTTCGAGTAAGGCGCAAAACCGATTTAAATTTGCAATCTCCCTGTACTTTAAAATACGGAAAATATTTTGCGTAAGCGGAGAATTCGTGCACAAAAAATGTGAAATCTGCCTGTAAAATGCTATATGGTAAAATTGTTAATGTGAGTGACAAATAGGTGGACAACCAATGTATGTAATCTCTCCGTGATTTGTGTTCCGGTAAAATCAGTGTGTACTAGGCGATACTTGCCACATTGAACATGTTGAAATTATCGTTTAAAAGAAAAACGAGCTGGCTCAGAACATACAAACCATGAAACATCCATTAAAATCTTTCGTCGATCTCTGGGCAGACAAGTTTATAATACTTAAAATATATTTTTTGTCCACGCATTAGTATAGAGCAGGCATGGTAAATCCATGGGCAAAAAATCAAAAAAAATGTTGAGGGCACGCGAAAAATTAAAATATTTTTTCTATTTATATTATGTACTAGCTAATCCCGTGAACTTTGCTGCCCGTAAAATAAGACAACTCTTAAAAAAAACTCGATGCATTAAATACAACTCAGCCACCCTGGTAGGCAATTCTAGTACGTTAGATCACGGCGGATAACGCCGATGAGCGGCTATATTATGTGTACAAATTCGATTTGATGTATTCTTGTACCTGATCTGCCCGATTAATATTTGGCAACCAATAAAATAATAAAATAAATACTAATTTCTACTAATTATTTATCTTATAAGTTATAACCAATAGCAACGGTTTAATAATTGAAGCGTCCATCGAAAATCTTAAAATTCCTGTTGAGCACATCCCCGGGGGATTGGGCCTACCTGGTTCAAATCTAAATCATTCAAGGACCCCTCCTTTTTGTTGGAAAATGTATAAATCTATAAATGAATGTTCGTGTAATAACAATTGTTAATAACCAATGGCAACCAATAATAAACAAATAATTATTTCTCCTATAGCCAATAGCAACCATTTATTAACAAAAATTTCCATCGTAAATCTCATCATCCCTGTTTGACCACCAAAACAGATCCAGATCATCCCGAGCATCCAAGTTTGCCATCCCTGGTGTAGAGTAAATTTTAATTTTGTTTCGTCTTTATTCAAATATTTTATGTTATTTTCTATAAAAGAAAATTGTCAAGTTTTCACTTCATGTAAAGTGTTAATTACAATTTTAATTTTAATTCATTGTTGTTTTATCATAGTGAAACGATAGCAATAGGAAAATGAGACGTTAGGCAACGTGGTTTTTAAAACTATTCGTCTGAACTAACATTTGGAATTCGAAAAGTATTTTTTTATTCATGCACGGATTCGATTTCATTTTGTTAGTTAAAAACAAGTGGTGGTTTTATGATATATATGTGGGAGTACAACAGTTCCAATAGGTAGTTGAAATCACGAATCGAAAAATGTCCTGCAAGACCTATCTTAAAAAAACTGACAGATGGTACAGACAAATTTCATTCGACATTATTATTGAAGTATTATTTATTTTTCTATCTACATCAGTGCTGTCAATGTCAACTTCGTGGTACGTCGTATCTTTTTAAATCAATCACATTCGCTTTATTTTCAAAGAAAAATATTATTTTAAAATCACTTGTAATAAAACAGCATAACGTGTAATCTATAATAGCTGTTTCTTATGGAGTGCTTATTCGGTTTGGTAACAATGCGACTATCAAAAATATTGTCAAAACGTCCGATATTTTTTTTTTTTTGAAACAAAACAAAAACTTAAGACCTAAACCTTGGTATTGTTAAATGTCGATATGTTATGTTTCGTCTATTGGTTACACTTCTACACAAGTATATACTTCGTATTTTTAGGTATTTCAATAATATCGATTTCGTTGGTATAATAAGATTACATTTTCAACGTGTAAATGTTTTTTTTATTTAAACATTCACAGTTAGTTCAATTTTAATTGCTTATAGTACCTATGTATTGTTCTTTCGCAGAAAATCGAAAAACATACGTTTTATTTAATTTGTTTATTTAATTATAGAGTTACGACCATTGATAAATGACACTGCGTAGCTACAACAAAAAAGCCTCATCACCGCACAGGTCTTCATATGGTTCTATGTATAATATTGTTGTATAATGTTTCATACGAATAATTTATTCTTATGTTACAACCATTTTGATATATATATACAATACTTATTGCAGAAATATACGTCTGAATATTGTAGAAAAAGAAATATTTATTAGAACTTAATAATCAGATTGAAATACATGTAAAATATAAAATATTGATAAATGTTATTGAAAAATACATAAATATAATGAGATTAAAATGTTGATATTTTGATAAAAATATTATAACGAAATTGGTATTTAAAATTAACTGTTATTTTCGTCAAGACAGCTGTGCATTGATTTTCCATTCCCTTGCATAAGTTGCAATTTAATGTTCTACTTTTGAGATTTCACAGCATCGAAACCAAATCAGAAAGCTTTTTATGAAAAAAAAAAAAAAACAAATAATATGTAGTGATAAAATCTCATCGTTAATAAATAAAAATATATTGTTTTTATAAACACTGTTTACGATTATATTTATATATTGCTTCTACACACATAATAAAAATATTTTTAATGTATAGTAATAATTACTAATTAGTAATATATATTTATATTATGTAAAATGTATATTTTATATTAACTATAATTCGTAATGTTATACATTGTAGGTTTGCACTAAGATAATAATATTATTGTTCTACAAGCATAATTTTATCATATTATTTCCAAACATAGCAGTGATATTAAGCCTACGTCGGTTATTTTATAGTATCACGATGAAAACTTTTGTCGTGTGGACTGTAGACCAATGCATTATAATATATAGATTAGTTGTTCTTGTCAATATTTATTATTTTGAAAATGTACTTTTATAAAATTTGAAGAATTTTTAGAACACTATATTTTTTACAAAACACCTTACATTTTATACTATTTTTATCAAGTCTATTAGGTACTATTTGAAAATAGTAACTTATAATAATCATAATTTAATATTTGGAATACTTTACGAAAATATGAAAATCAAATTATTAGTTATTGTAAAAAATAGTATACTAACTATTAATATACTATATTATTGTAGTATATCTACATTATATACAAGACTGGAGAATAGTTCAAATTAATATCATAATCAAAGCTGCATTATAACTGAATGCATTCCATATGTATTCGGTTTAATATACAGGGTACAATCAGAGACACAATAACAACCATTCTGTGGAATTTGGGTCGTATACTCACCGAACATTGAATAAATAATGAATTCCAAACTATATGGATAGGTATGAGTATATAGCATATAGATACATGAAAGTAAATATTATGCATTCAGAAGTCTGACAAATGTATAAACTCTAATACTCTAGTTTCCGATGAGGTAAAAAGGTGTTTTTTTTTCCTATTAACGTGTAGTAAACTTCCCTAAAATCATTCTACTACTGAATTACTAATGACACAAAAAGTCCTCTCAATAAAATCTACTACTGAATTACCCGTATGCAAATTTTCCCAAACCCAAAATAAAAGACCGTGAGGTGTATGATATGAGGGCGTTCATATAGGTATAACCCAATACCGCTTAAAAGAGATGGCCGGTCAATTTCACAAACTAAAATAGAACTGTTTCACATAAATTTGCCTAAATCAATGTAGCACAATAATATAATTCTACATTAACTAAAAACTGTATAAATTATAATAACGGTTACGTAGAAGAAGTTTTAGTTTTCACGGAAATTAAAAATCCCGCGCGCTCCCCAACCAATAAAAATAAATCACCGATATTGCTTTGTTACGCCGATCGGAAAACTATACTTTTGTAGCGATTCGTGTTGGAAAACCACGCACAGATTTAAAATACATAAAAAGTACAATATTTTTGAAATTATTTCTAGACATCGAAATTATAAAAAATGGTGAACTCTCGTAATAATAAGTATTATTATTTTATTATTTATAGCCGTATAACATACAGCCACGTTTATACCCGCCACTTCATATACATCCAACCTAGAGTTTTTTTTATGTCAAAAAATCGTCTAGTACTTCTAGTGTATAACATATACCTACCTTCCCAACAAAGTCCCGACACCTTGCGAAGCTCTCAATAACTCGGGGTAGATGAAATAATATTAAATCATGCCAATACCTAATAGTACTTGTCTACATCATATTGTCACCTATCGATTCACGGGCGTATCAATTTAAACAGTAAAAGGGCATTCCCAGCTACATCGCGCGTGTGTCGTGTCGATCAAATAGCATTGTGATTGGACGTAACCCTTTTGCAGGTATCGTGTAATAACCAAGTTACAACCGAGTACACCGAGAATTAGACTGCAGCTCAACTTTTAAACCAATATATGGTTATACTAGTAAGTTGTAACCGTATGGTTACCACGCCTTCACGCGACACGACAAACGATATAGCTGTGAATCCGACCTAAGTCACGCACATTGATATAATATTGGTGGTAACCACAACCACTATATTATAATCACATACAATATTTACCGTACCGTGGTTATAGGTGGCAGAAACGTCGTCCACGTAATGACGTATAACAATATTATAATATTATATATATGCGTCGTATAAATCATTGTCCTGGTTTGGACTTGCTGAAAGACACCAGGACGCCTTTTATCGTGCAACCTGGGCCCTGGTGGTCGGCCAACACCCTGTCGACAGACTCGGTCCGATCGAAGCGGATGCGCGCTGAATGGTACGGGTAGACGGAACCGGAAGTCCAGTTGTGGCCGCCGGGCAGCACGCGGACCCACAACACTTTGCCGTACCGACTGAACGCCGCGTAAAGTTGGTCGGCCGTGACCGACTTGTCCAGGCGGTCGACGCGCAGCAGATCTGTCGGACGGGTATCGTCGTCGTCGTCGATGACCGAGGCGCGTGTCGACGGTCGGTGGTCGAACATCGGCTTCTCTAGGAACGCCTTCACCTTGCTCCGGTAGGCCAAGTACTGCTCACGGATTGACTCCTCTTCGTCCGCGTCACACGGACCTTCATCCGACAGTTCATGCTCGTCGTCCGTAGACTGCTCCGCGAGAGGCGGTGGCGACCAAAGTTCAAATTCCCGAGCTTGGTTGGAAAAAAAAATCAAAAAATTAAAACAACAGTTCGTTTAAGAACCGGAACTCACAAAAATCCTAAATCTATAATTGTTATACGATTTTAAACACGACATCATCACGTTCAATTCGTATATTGTACGTGTTATAACATTTTTAAGTTCACATTCGATTGGTCGATTGATGTGGACGATGTGGACGTTTAATGATAGGCATCATTAATACGAAGCGGGAGATTAATCGATTTTTTTTTTTTGTCAAAATTTTCAAATTTTAAATCACGGCGTGCAATAGACGACTTAAAATGAAGGACGAAACGAGAGTCAGAACCCTTACTTGTGGCCACGCTAAAAAACAACGTTCTCTTTAACACTTTCTTCAAAAGGTAGACGACTAGAAAATACTTCCTTTAAACATCGAATCAAAATAATATAAAATACACCTTTTTTTATCTAGACAAGCCATTAGATTTAAAATGTTATATGATAATGTATGATACCCACACACGACACTTGTGTAAACTTAATAATAATAATGTTTGAATATATCATTAGTTGTTATTCATTATACACATAGTCTTAATTTCCTAAGTATATATCAGTATATAAAGTATAACTCATTTAAAGTAACAAAAAAAAAATGTTCATGTATAGCACTTTACCTTCTGCATTCAAACGTTTCGTGTAGCCTGCATATGTCTCCTGTTTCAATTGTCCACTTATTGGTGCTTTGTAATCGTCATCTCCGCATTCGGAATTAGAAAAGCCTGCAAAATCAATAAGTTCTTCTACAATAGGTACAGTTTAATTTGTGATTACAGATTTAGGTATAAGTTGATCCATTTTATAGTTTTAATTTGTGCTTATATGTTTTATATTAAAAAAAATATGTATATAAAATATGTAAAATAGAGTTTTGATGCTAACGGCTGTCTTCAGAAATATTATACTGGACCAATTTCAATAAAAGTTATATAAATAGGTTCCTTAAGACTTGGAGGGTGCATTTAGTTTCTTATTTCAACCCCTATACTCTATAGGTTGACGTATACATTTTGTTCATTTATTTTTAAAAAATCGTATATTTTTTTGTTCATCAAAAAATTTTACGTTTAAGTGACAATAACCTCATTGTATCAAGAACGTACCAATTTTTATATTTTCACTTATGTTAGTTTTTATTGTTATTCCTGTTAAAGTTGATCATTATAAATGTCATATTATAAAATTCCAAAAATAAGTCCAGTATTGGCCGCACATTGCGAGCGGCAAAGATATTTCGTTGTCATAAAGAAGATTAAACGAGTGCCATAAGGAAATCCTTAATGCTGGTAAATTAACTATCGTCAACAAGAACGGTGGACTCGTTCTACACTATACCAAACTATAGACGGTAATTTGGTTGGATTTTTAGGTGGGCTAGAATAGTCCAAAGTAAAGTGACCTATCGAATCTATGCCCCACACCCCTTCCCCGACACACTACTGTCTACTATAATACATTGATAATAAAAATATGATTATATAATACACTATAGCATCACCTATTGATTATTGTATTATTTTGGTTTTAAAATAACTTAACAATTCAATACCTATGTAATCACAAACACATTGAAAACAAAACTAGGGCGATTTATGTAATCCTTAATCTGAATTTTTCCTCATTAGGTATTCCTCATTATATTATCTAACCGCGTTCATTTTTGCAACTTGCAACCATATTGTTCTCTGTCCGTGTTCACAACTATAAAGACTCTATTTAAATTAACTTATTTAAAGCCATTTGTTGACTATATATTTTAAAATTTTTAAACAATAGTATAATACATATACGAGATATACGTCATATACATCGTTATAGATAATAATAACATTTTATATAAAGTACTATTTTTGAGTGGTGGAGGGGGGCTATGGGTCCACATACGCGGCAAACAGAAATAATTATTGTTCTCTGTGAAAACAATATTGAACAACGAGAAATCATGATTGAACACATTCTCCTTGACGGCATAAAGAAATATCCGCATTCAAATACGACGCTTCAATTGATTATGCAAACGATGCTCATGTGTGTAAAGTTTGTAATATGAGTAAGATTTGTCAGTACTGCCAGGAAATAAAATGACCTCATGAAGCATCCGGCTTTTGATGTGCTGGAGGAAAAGTTATATCGGACGAAATTGCTGAGCCACCAGAACCATTGAAAAGTCTCGTCGGTAGCACTCATCATAATTTTAAAGTTTTACTCGATAATATTATAGGAGAATTCTGCTTTTGAAATTGCGTCGTAACGGAGATAAGACACGGACACATGTTATGCCTATACGTTCAAAGTTCAGGGTCAGCACTCACGAAGAACAAAGATGTTTACAAATATATTTTATTAAAATCAAATACTTATGAACACAATATTACAATAATTATTTTTATGATTTTAAACTTCTTGATTCTGGACATATTTTTTATGTTAACACATAAAGCCGACTCCTAAACTCAACGATATTGGATTTACTTCGATATTTAAACATTCGTTGAATCGATCTCAATTTTTTTGCGTTTACAAAAAAACATGTTCCAAAATTAAAAAGTGGCCAATCACCAAAATAAATCATCGTAATTGTGTTCATAATGGTTTACAATTTTATATAACCTATATAATATTACAACTGATGCTAAGATAGAAAGAAAGATTACCTAATTTTGACCCAGATGGAGTCGGGTAATACAGCTAGTATATTATGTATCTTGAAAAATAAATCAAATAAACAATTATAGTATTATATATTAGTATTTCTATTCAGGCTGAAGTAGACTTGTATTTTGTTGTAACAAATTGTAATCAACTCTTTGGGTTGTCATTAATAATATTGTATAATATTTATACCTAACACTAACTGGAAGGTTATGTAAAATAATTATTCAGTTGATTTTTTTATGACTCAGATAGTACCACTAAAAACTAAAACTCGGGCCGAGGAAAATAAATGTCAAAAAGGTCTATTGTGAACTCTGCCCCATTTTCTTTCAGGTAAAAATTAATGACATGCTAACTTGGCTCACATAAAAAAAACAAATAAATCCAGATCCTCTCTCTTATCTAATTAGCAATTACTAATTACTTTAAAATACATTTAAGAATCATTAAACAAAATCTAGAGGACACCACGAGAAAATTTTCACATTTTCATTTTACTCCAAAAATTATTTAGTTTTATTTTAATTTTCATATTATTAACAAATAATATTTATAGTAAGCACCTATGAATATATCAATTTATTTTTTTTAGTTTTGGAATTTAGAAATGTTAATGGTTAATTTAGGATGTTTAATTTTTATATAGATTTCGGTTTGTTTTTATTTTAATTTGCTATGATGGGTAAATATAATAATAATTATAACTTAAATTAAAATGCGTTATTTTCGGATTAATTGTTGTTTCTTCTTTATTATATTTTATCGGTAAAAATTATCGGACCGAGTTTACAATCAACCTTTTTATTACCTGACATAGGTTAAATTCGTATTTAAATATGAACTAACTAATAATAATATATATAATATTAATTTCATTTGTTTATAAAAATAAAAATATTATATTATAATACTAAATAATACTCATACATCGTTGTAGGTTCGTTATTCATTTTAATCAAAATTCTGAACTGAATAATTATTTAGTGATATAGTGATAAATTACTATGCTACTAATTATTATTTACGACATTAAATATTCTACACAGGTGTTTGTACGTCTTTCGGTATAATATTTTAATCAACGTGAAACGTGTTTCAATATTACTTTATATTTAACTAAAAATATAGATATCCCTAAATATGTAGTATTATATCGTCGCCATAATGTAAAAATTGACCAAGTGAAAATAAGTATGATTTTAGTTTTAAATTAAAATAAGTTTATTACTTCATAATTAATTAATTATTTCAAAATGTCAATTTTTGCATGTATAAATAACAATATAGCTGCCAACGTGGAAAAAATAACAAAGTGAAGAATACAAAAATTATTATGTTACTTAAAATTAAAATTAATAATAATTTTTACTTCATTACTTTTTGCAAATGTTTAAATATGTTTATTAATCAGCATACATTGGTGGTATTAACTGCCTCTCTACCTTTTTACATCTAATCTTAGTTTGTTATCTAAAATTATTTTTTTCTTCATTTGTAATTAATTTATCATTTTATGCAATATTAATATTTTTCTATAAATGTAATAAAATATTAAAAATAGTGGGTAACATATATACAGTTAAAATTAAATTAAATTTTAAATAGTAAAATAACTTAAGAAATATCCTCACGTCAAAGTAACAATAAGTCATAAATCTATACTAATAAAGTCTAAAACACGTCTACACTCAGTATAGTCAGTAAAATACATTATAATATATAATCTAATCTAATCTAAAAGTCTTCACAACAAGAGTGATGCTTAAAGTATATTATGTAGATTCAACAATGCCCCTTAAATTAATTAATTTATATTTTTCAATTCAAGCACTTTGGTACAAATTGCAGCTATAAAAATATAGATACATAGGTAATATGAATATATAACATTGTGTTAAGCTGTCCTACAATTCATTTTAATTTGTATATATACGTCCAAAGCTGATTGTTATTTGTTATTAATTTTTATCGAAATTAAGAACTTACGTAGGTACCTACTGAATAGTTTGGTCTACATATAATATATATATATTTGTTTTTGACCACTAACATTGAAGTATTTGGATGAATTTAATTCGTATTTTAGTCACTATATACAATATACATTCGTCATGAGTAATATCCATAAACGTGACCCATCCAAGTTTTGATTAGAACCTTCAAACTTTCAAATTAGCTTTCTCGAACCGAGCAATTAAACTTATCGAAGGTTTCAAAATCAGACATGTCCAATAAAGGTTGATAAGTTTAATTTTCTATAATACTATTGTAGGTAGGTAGGTTACCGTTTTGATTTTAATTGGTACATATTCTAAGTATTAGAATTGTTATTGTCAGACTTGTAATTTATTTGTACTTGAGTAAAAATACTAAAATACGTATTTTAAAAGTATCTGCATTTAAAAGATACTAAATTACAAATACTTTTTCTTTTTAGTTGGTATTTTTTCTATTTTTATCACATTAAATTAAAAAAAAATTAAAAAAAATTAAAAAAATGATTGTTTGCATTATGGTCTGAAAATATAATCTATATAAAAATATAAAATATTAGACATTTTGTTTTTTATGGTATATCATTTATATAGGCATGTAGTATGAGTTTATAGAGCTTGTCAGGTGTCTATATATAGTGTCCTGTAAAATATTATCACAGTGAATTGTAGATGTATAAGAAATAAATATGATAATTGTATACACAATATGAAATAGTTTATTCTATAAACAATTATTAATGAATTTCTTGACCACTGCGTAATATGAATATGATAACGATAATATACTCATTTGGGTTGACGTATACCCAACCAAAAATTAAAATGGGTAATTAAGATGACTTGACAAACAATACAGATATAAGTTATTGTAAATTAAACGGTATAAATAAATGCTCTATAATCTATTTTTATAGAATCAATAAATTAATGTAAACCATGAAAATGTCTTACATTAATTTGGTTCTGTTTATAAGATGATAAAAAATGTGTGATTATTTGAAAGTTATACTTTTTTACCGAGGAGTTAAAGACGTTTTTTTAAATACTTTTAAAAATAAGTTTCTGTATCTGTACTCGAATACTTTTAAAAAGTATTATTTATAACACTGCACCGTATATGCACACCATGGACCATAATATTGTATACAGTTTTATACTATTAGACCGACCTTGTGTTTAGGGCTATCGAAGTAGAAGCGGCCAGTCAAAAATACAATAGACAGCAGTGATATATTCTATATAGTATCATTAGTATATACAGGGTGATTCTTTTATCAAACAACACTTTCAATACTTTTCAAATGATGAGTGTTGTTTGATAAAAGAATCACCCTATATATCATACTATCGTACTTATAACCCATTATTTTAGTAGGGTATACAATTTGTAATATGCACTAGCTGCTAGGAGAGAGAACAATATAATGTATAACATAAAGGTAATAAATAACAATATAATTAAACGTAATGCTAATATATTTTAATTAGTATTGTTGAGTGAAAAATGCGTTTATTAACTTTGCCAGCAGACAATATTGATAAAATACACTCCCTACAATATTAATTATCTATTACCGTGTTGTCAAACTCACAAGAGAAGCGACCACTATCTATCTTTGACCACTCCGCTCTGAGTGTACAAAGGTCGGTCTATGGCATAATATGTACACCTACGAACTTGATGAATCGTGACGTCAGATAATTAGCATCATGCCATCATTTCCAGGTTAACTTTCAGTAGTTCGCGCGGGTCCAGAGTACCTAATCTGTCATATAGGGTAAAACTGTTCCTTGATTTGATTAATCTTAATATATTTTTTTTTGATATATATATTCAGTTGAAAATAAATATAAATATTTTTTAAATTAAAATCCTATAATTACACATAATTGGAGGCTATAAAGACAAATCCCATTACTCTTACAACACCTAAAATAATATTAAAACATACTTTGAAATTGATGGGCTAATAATTTACCTCACGTGGCCTACTAAAGGTTATCAAACCCATATATTTTATGGAGATGGATTTAAATTAGATCTTTTATTACCTATCTGCAGTGATTTTAAGCACTGTAATAAAAATAGGTACCATAGATGATACAATAATGGATAGATGGGATATTCAAGTATTCAACATTATCCGCAGGAGGGAATGATTTTCGATCAATGAAGATAATATAAAAAAAAAGCTAGGAATAGATAACAAATTACGTTTATCATTTATGATGCTAAAAAGAAAAACGTCCCAAGAGTATATGAATAAATTATAATATATTCTTTCAGGAAGAAGACCACGACGGCCTTTATTGTCTATACATAATGCACAATTACAATACCTACTTATCTATGGATAGATTTTTCATAGTAGCCATTTTCAATAAAGGTTTTATTTTCATCCGTCGTCGCCACATAACTCGATATTATTAGATACTAATAACTAATAACTATACCTACCGTTACTCTGATAGTCTGATTGATATACCTATTATACTGTCGCAGATTTAGAACATTCTGCCACATGATTATAAAATAATTGTGTTTATATGATTGTAAGATCAGGCACGGTGACAGTATAATAATTGGCCTTACGAACGCCTTAAACACGAAAATAACTTTTGAGGTTAGAGGTTTGAGGTGGTTTTTGCTATACTGCAATATATATATATATATATACTATATAGGTAACCTGGTTACGAAAAATATTAAATAGCAAAAATTTCGGTGATGTATTATGCGAAAAAAAATTGAACTTTCTGACGACAAGGTCGCCGAATCGTAATCTGCTCGTTTTCTATCGTTAAGTTTTTGTTGTATACCTCTATACCTATCTATACCAACCGGTTAACCAAAATTAAACAGTACGTTTGTATCTAAGGCGAAAACGTTATTCTAAAATATTTGTAATTTCGCCTTGTCTTATCGCCAAAACACGTCACATCATATTTTCATAATTATAAAAGCAGTGTAATAAAATATAATATCATAACAGAAAGACTTATTATTATATTCCAACTGGACATTACCGCTGTGGTCGGCGTCCATCCGCCGGCGTTGACGTCTGTGGCCCCCCCGCAGCAGCGGTTGGACCGTGGCCACCATGGTCTTGACGACGGTGATGTCGATCTTGAACCGGTAGCCGTGGACGGCGGCCCGCAGACACCGGACGCGGAACGTCTGGACGAACGGCAGCGGCGCCAGCGACCGGCGCGCCATGTCCGTCCACTCGGCGCGCACAAACACGGCCAAGCGCGGGTCGTCGCGGTCGTAGTTGTCGCTGTCGTCGCTGTCGTAGCGGCCGAACCGGTCGATCGCCCGTCCGCCGGCGTCGACGTCGATCTGCGCGTCCACCGACACGACGCAAACGGAACGCCGGCCGCCGCTGTACGTGCCCAGAAACCGACGGACCTCGCGGACGACGTCGGCCCGACCGACCGCCGGCCGGCCGTTCAACGAGTCCATCGAGTAGTACCGCGAGCGCGGCGAGAACATGTCGACCACCGACTCGGCGGACGCGTTCAGGCGGCCGTAGTAGTCGGCGGCGAACGTTTTGCCCGCTTCTTGCGCGGCCACGTAGCCCGACGGCAGGGCGAACATGTCGGTTGTTGTTATGTAATCGAGATGACGGATATGAGATGTGATTACGAGTGCGATGATGTCGACGGCGGGTGGTCGCTGTTACGATGGTATAATATTATAATATGCCTTGTCGACTTCCGGACGGTGTCGCGTTCCGGTACGAAGGCGTAAAATGAAGTGGACTGGGGTGAGCGGCCACGTAAACGTCAAATCCACGGATTGGTACGTAGTCATACCACGGAGCAATTACTCTATGCGTTATATTATACGCTCACCGGTCATCGCGCAATAACGGTGCAATAATGTAATAGAAACGGCGAAGGGTTGCCAACCGATAAATAAAATATAATGGTGTCATGGGATTCATCAGCTGAATCGATTCCAATCTATGGGCCGTTCTTTACGATCGCAGACCGACCTAAACTGAAAAGTGCCATGCACAACCATGTCCTACGTTTGCGGTTTGAAAAATTATCTGCCCACATAAGAAAAAAAAAAGTACTATATAAATCGAGTCAGAAGTTTCCGAGATTATCCCGAACAACGAAAATCCTTAAATTACTATATTATGTTATACTTACGCATATTGTGTTACCAGGGAGTAGTGTTGTATTTAACTTTATATTAGTGAAAGAATTTTTAGAATCAGTTCAATAGCCACAGAAATGTATTGCATCATACTTTAAACAAATTTTACCATTTTATAATATTATTATTATTATGCCTAAGGATAGATGTAAAGTAAAAGACGTTTACATATTATTATATAGTGTAAAATATAATATAAAAGTATTAATATTAATTCGTGTCCAAATGTAGGATGTATTATTTTACGAATAAATACATTTTCAGAAGGCTGTTGAGTGATTATTGATATTGTTATTAAATAGCAAGTAATAAAGAGTTACCGAGTAATATATTCATGCGGCATTGATTGAACCAACTAATATTTAATATATATATATACCTACGTATAATAATATATTGTAATCGATAGTAGCTGGCAAGACGTATGCATTGTACATTACACATCCACTCGATTATGTCAAGAACCCTGGAATCTAAGAATCTCGATAGGCGATATTGATTTTTTTATTCTGTGCGTGTTTGAGTATTTGTCAGATGTGTCATCGTCGTTATACTATTTATTAATGTCGACGCACGAATTTACACTGTGGATGCAGTATAGGTATTACGATTGTATCAAAATCCACCCATCCATGATAACACAATAATGTCATATAAGTGTAAAGCAAACACCCACCGTTCCAAATGTCGGATAAGCCTAGACGTTAGTACGTAACACGATTAGAGCTTAATGTATTTATGTATTATTGTTCTCATTTAGGTTTATTATACGTATAAGGTACCTATTTATCGTTATAATACGAAAGGTTAGGCGTGTAACACTTGCCACGGTATACGACACAAAATAATATTCTCACTGTAGGACTGTGCGACATTAACGAACTTGTCGCGACGTCGAGTTCAAGTAAGTGGAAATTAATTTTTGAGTAGCTACCTACCTATATATATATACCAACTATAGTCTAAAACTTGTGTAAGCAAACACGGTTTGAAATAATATGTTGAAGAGTACACCTTAAACGATGTGCACTTAATGATAAGCTATAGGCTGAAATTAAATATCAATATTTTTTAGATTTAATAGATAATTCACCGGTAGGAAATACAGTTAAAATAATGCGGTATTGTGGTATATTATACTATATTAAATATATTATTATTATTATTATATATATAATACTTTAATAAAATAACAATAATAATACATTTTATTATTATTATTATTTTATTAAAGTAGTATGCGTATCTTTGCCTCCGGAAAATGTGAAAATGTGTGCGGATATTAGCAGTTAGCACATTTTTTATTTGATTATATACTGCAAACTTTCGCAAAGCAGAAACACTTGGAAATATTTATATTAAAAATAATTTCAACCGTTATTTGGACCAACTTACAGGATAACTGTCATTATTTAGAAATAAGAATCTATTGTAATTAAGTGTCATGTCATTATAATAAGGGGTATTGCGTGGGTTTGGAAAATTCTAGGAAATCTTTGTTAATATTGTTAATAACATGGTGTTAATATTTTACGTATCAGTGTTATGTTTATTATCGTGGATTATCACTGAGCCGTTTATAAGCCAGCGACACAAATAATATGAGCGTTTTGTTAAAATGCATGAAGATAACCCTAAATTTGAAAGTCCGTCCGATATGCAGTATATTATTATATCATTTGGCGAGGTTTGCTAGCAAACATTGACATTCATAAAGAGATTTTTCAGTATTGTGGTGGCACAAGCGTGACCGTCAAATTATACCCTGGTATATAGTACTGGTAACTGGTACGTTCCCCGACTACAACAGCGCATTGCAGTTTATTAAATATTATTAAATATAATATGATTTATCAATAATTAATAAAAACAAAATATAACAAAATTTTATCAACTAGTGATTCGTTATGAACCAACTTATCTAAATCTTATTGGGTATACACTACTGGGTGAAAAAATGAAAAACTTTTCTAAATCCTACCGGAGGCACTGCTTTATATTATTCACAATTCAACAACCCAAGAAATTAAAACTGTCAAATTTCCCCGCCTGACTGTAATATCTGAATTTAAATATAATTATACATATATATTATTTTTTAGTTTTCTATTTAAAATAATTCAGTTTTTATCTACATACAGGTTATTATTGCTTATAGAATGTTTACATAATATAATGAAAATGATTCGTAGGTAAGCACGATATAAGTATGTTCTGCATAATATAAGTTGTTTGATTTTATTTTAGCGTACAATATTGATGACCATTGTTGTACAATTAATGTGAACTATTACTGGGGAAAGGAGTTTTCGATGAAACAAGGTGCAAAGTATAAGACATTTCGTAGGCAACAGCTGCACATATTATTATAATATAATACCTATTCACGCTCAACAGTGCGTTTTATATACATGTGCGCTATGGGGAAAAAAAATTGTCCGTGTGAGGTGTTTTATTGGCTAGTTTAAATTGTATGCCCGTCGATAAAACATTTGCACCCGAAAGATATACCTATGCTTGGTTTCGACCGAAGAACGGTTGTCTTGGTTTAGCCATTAACAAGTCGGAAATGCAAACAAACTTTGGTTGTGGTGGACCATTTATCTTGAGTTTAAATTAATTGCTTCGTTTCTAATACAAAATAATCCATCAAAGTGCATTATTAATACTATAATAGTTTGTACAGCACGTATACAAACTATAAATCGTTAAATATTAATTAAAAACGATAAATCAAACTTTTACATGTTTAAGCATACATTTTGTACTGTTAGGTATGTTAAAATAAAACCGTTTTGGTGAAATATTTTAAACCAGTAAAATGTTGTATTATTTTTGGGTTTAATTAATAATAAAAATAATATCGACATCTACCCACAATTCGTATTGTTTTATTATTAAAATTGTTATATAACTAAACAACGTTTAGTGACAATAACTAGAATGGTTATTTAAAAATAGTATCTATATGTTCTATATAATTCGGTTAATTTAAAACATTAATTTAAATTTGTTTTCTTTATTTTTAAAAACTCAACTATTAAGAAACCATTATAGCAGATCAACTCGAGATCTTACTGTCGTGTTATAAATTATAATAAACTTATTTTCGAAGATTTAGGGAATTAATGTTTAATTATTTTAAATTAATATTAAATATTAACTTAAAAAGTAGTTGTAAGTTCTTTGAGTTGCGAAATAGCTAAGTAGCTCGAGATTACGATAAAATAAAATACGTTAAAACAAAAGTTTGAACTTAAGTGTTTTATAAAAAAACATCGGGTTTTCGTTCAAAATACATACAACGAAAAAGGTTTCGTAAACATTGGTGGATTATAAAGTAATTGTTGAACACTGCAACTATAAGAAAAATAAAAATGTAAATATTTTTTTTATTCCACGTTCTTAAGATTTATTTTCAACGTGTAGGAATAGATTAATTATAATCTAATAAAACGTAACAGTAAACATTCGTTCAGAGATTTTTGGTTATTTGATTTTCTTTTCTCTCTAATATCCCAGTGTAAAAGTGTCTAATCATGAATTATAAATAAACAATCGTCGTAATTCGTGTTCGGGAACACGATTTGCAAATACCTGCACATTTGATTGGAAATGCTGTTAAATTCTTGTGAAAAACGTAAAATGTAGAAAATGTATTTTGGAAAAACATAATATCTTTTATTTAAAAAATCACGGAGAACATCGCACAAGTCGGTCGTAATTTAAAACTAAAAACAAATCATTCCATTTCTATACATTTTACAACTACGTACTCGTAGTATATTATAGTTATTAACGACAATAATATACAAGATAACGTCGAGTGTGGTATTATAATGTTATTATAACAGTTTTGCTTTTAGTTTTATTGTAGATTATTCCAGAGATGGAAAACCATTATTCTTACCCCATAATATAATATAGTGTTGATAATATTATTATTCTTAAAGAACGTCTGTAAGAGAACGAAAGGGTATTCCTTGAGCTGCTGTGCAGGTATAGGTAAAATAAATGAGAATAAACGATATGTCAAGTGCGCTGTATTGATATTTCCGATTATCCGTCCCACGTGTATACATAAAATATGTATCTTACTTCTTAAACTCACGAGTGGTGTTTGCAAGTTTTAAATTTTAATTAACGGTGCTAACGTGGTTCTTTGTGTACATAGCTACCGTATGGGGATGACAAAAATACGAAATAATGTTATTATAATAACGCAACGACACGGCAATCAAAAGTAATTTAAAATGATTTTACTCGGTGGAAAAAAATGTCAAACTACGAATAACGCGTCTAAATTGATGAGTGTGTGTGTGTGTGTGTGTGTGTGTGTGTGTGTGTGTGTGTGTGTGTGTGTGTGTGTGTGTGGGACTGTAGAGTGTAGATATTAACGCAATTATTATTAGGTTGATGAATTAAGCCATACATTATACTTAATATATATTAAGCTATACATCAGTAAATAATAATTAAATATATATATTATGCTGTCTGAGATTTTATAATATATTATATTGATCTGAAATTACACTGCAGATGGGTCCTATAATTTCCTCTGCGTGTAAGTCGTAAACCACCTGCAGCCTAGGATAATATGAGTATTTATTATATTAGATATACGTATTCACGTCAAAAATGTATTTTCCAATATAAGTTATATCTATACTCTAGATATGTGTTTGATATCGTGCACATGTTTTAAGCTTGAAACCAATTCTATATTTTAAATTTCTTATAATGATCATTGAGCGGCTCCACTGCAGAATTTATAAATATTATATTATATTATATCAACTTGATGGAAACCAATCGACCACATATCGATGTATATGTATGTACCTACCAATATAGCGATATAAAATATAATATAATGTTTTAAAATCACAGAGTTATAGAATAAACATAGTAATTATAAGACATATATTTACTATCTATATTATTTATAATGAATATTAGTCAAACAATATTAATTATGTTATTGTTATAATTATTTTAGATTCTGAGTAAAGCGATGAGTGTATTGATTTTACAATAAATTATGTGTGTGTTTTTTTCAACATAAATATATTTTTGAGCTATGTACATATTTTTTCTAACCTATTTTTGCAACGCTTTGTACATAGACAAGAAAATCAACAATCGAAAAAAAAATGGGCAAGTGGGTGTCGCTCTGTTGTATAATATTCTACAAGTGGGTCACTGTAATGGATGGTGTTAAATTTTAATTCAATGATATAATATCAGTGTATACGAAAAACAATTCTGAGCGAAGGCGGTCAGTCAGCATATGATATTACTAAGTGTACTTGACGATATTATTGTGAATGAAGAAATGTATTGACCTATTTACGAGGCCCTTGTTTTAAATTTTCTATCCTTAACTTATAGTTAAATCATTTCAAATCTTAAATTAATAAAGAAAACATTTTGTGAATTCTAACTCAAAATAATTTGCACATTTTTACTGCCCTGAAAGGTGACGGAGCGACACAAAAAAAAACACACACACACGTCATTGTAAAATCAATACATTCACTGCTCCGCTCAAAATCTAAAATTAATTAAATTCCTAACAAATTGTTTAGCATGCTACTAGATATTCTTCCATTGCACAATACCCAAAAAAATATGTATGATTCCTAAATTTTCCCAGAAGAGGAAAATATCGAGTAGCATGCTACTTATAATATACATGAACGATATTATTATTTTTTGTGAGTGTCATCACCTATTTTGAGTCAGTAAAAATTCTTCAATGTCCTACTTCAACATCCTTTCTGGTAAGAAAGTGAATCCAGTTGACCCTTTGACTTTTTATATCTGGTATACGATATGACAAGCTATAATGGCAGATAATAATATGTTTATCTTAGTACATTTTTGACGGGGGTATAATATTATCCAAGGGAAAAATCATACGTCTGATGGTTCAATACTCGGAATAATTAAGATTTGCCTGTCATAGATATCATAGTTATTAATTGTTTATGAGTTTTGAGATGATGATTAAAATATGAAATTGATAAGTGCTTCGGCTGAATTGGAGAGAGAGTTGGGAAGCTGAAGATATTTATCCGGAATGTTGCAGTTTACTTCAAATTGTTTATTAGTGATTGGACATTCAATATTATTATAACTTAATAACACCTTATGTGTGTGTTATTGTTAGGTGAACCCCGCAAACAATATTATACAGTTGTTGAAGATTTTGTTGCCTACTGGACATTTTACATATACTAGTATTATACCTATGACTATATGTGATGAAAAATTACAGTGTGTACGCAAAATATATTTTATTACATATTTAAAGAAGAAAGTATGAATTTCTACAAATTTAATACCAATATCAATATCTATAATCTATATAAATATAATATGTATTATTTAAATTTTGATTAAATATTTTTAATGTTTATTTTACTTAAATTTGTATATCTCTCTTTATTGATTTTTTCATATAATTCATAATATCTTAAATACCTAGGTAATACATACAGGTAAGCGCACGCGCAATACAATTTACTTATTTTTTAATGGCAACTCCAACTTTTTTCTACGGATTCTGGTAGAGTATTTTGTTTTAAATAATTATTGTATAAAACGATTTTTCCTAATTACAAAATTGACAAAGTTACAGCATGATCAAGTTTAATATTTATGAATAATATCTGCTGTTAACGACATTTTAACAATGTTCGTTTTATAATTGAGCTACCTATCTATCTTCGTTATTTTTATTTTTCTATTTCTACACAGATATGTCTAAAATAAACATTTATTTGCTATCTGCTATGCCTTTCTCGCATAGGCGGGAATCTGTTTGGGCGGCAGTCGATCATCGGACTGCTTCGATAACTTTTACAACCCGCCACATCTTTTATAAACTGTTTATCGTGGATGAGTGCGCTTTCCACAACTTGTATCCTTTTCTGATCTGTTGAAACGCATTTTTTTCGCATATAGGTGAGAATATTTGTGGTCTGCAGCAACCGAACGGCTTTGATACGTACATATACAACCCGACACATCTTTTAATATAGACTGATTATCGTCTCTCGAAGATCCCGCCAAATGTTGCATCTCTGCACGGTATTTTAAATTGCACTTTCTTCTTACTTATCTAGGCAGGGACAATTGATGAAAGTTGATAACTGTCGGACGTTCCCGTCTCATCGACTTTGCCATCGGTCGAATCCGACGCACAGCGTTATACATATAAATTATTTTTAAAAAGGCTATATTAACGTAATCTTAATGACATTTACACTAATAAACGTTTTTGTTATTTTATTTATTTGTTTTTTATATGATAGTATTATTAATAAACGCGTCAACACACTGGTGTACTATTAATTTATGCAGCTTGTGAATATTGTGTCTATATTGTACTGTTATATTATACTTTCGGTTTGTTTTAACCGATGTATAAACCTCCGATTAGGGTTGGAAGTGAAAAAAAAAACAAATAAATCAATCTATAAAAATATTAGAAGTAAAAATTAATAATTAAAATACGATATTAAAAACAGTTATTTATATTATTTATATTTATTATATACCAAGTTAAGGGTCGTTAATTTGTGGCTACTTACTCAATATTTCAAGTCATTGTAACACTCTAACCACATACAGCTTATTGTGCATACAAATGTATAGATTGTTTAAAAAATATATATATATATTATAATGCATCAAAAATTAATATAAAATATAAAAAAATTATCTCATATACATATTAATACGCTAAAAATTAAAATACAATATCAAAAACGGTTATCCATATTATTTATATTTACGAAAATTGTAATCGAAATGTTATAATACATGTGAATGATAGATATTTTGGGTGATATCACGTAAAATTGATAACATTCGGTAACACGTAATATTCAATTATAAACTATAAGGTACGATACGATACCATTTTAGTTGTCTTATAAACATTATCATTGATATTATAATTTAGGTATATAAAACCAGAACATAATAAAACATAATATTTACGTCACCAAAATATTTCATTTAATTTCAATTAATATTAAATTATTAATTTTTAAATTTTTAAATTTTTCTTTTAATATTTTAATACTTATCTTTTGGGCGTATTATAAGAGGTAAATTTTTTTTTGATACTGTGTTTTAATTTTTTTTAGTTTTACTAATATATTATATATATATATATATATATATTTTTTTTTACGTACAATTGTCCCCATGTCGAAACGTCCACGTCAAAAGGCTACGTCCATTTGTGCTAGTTTGATACATCTCACGACGAACTTTGTTGTATTGAATTCACAAGCTTTTTGACCAATGAACAAAAAATGTTATCAACAAAATACATCCAAAACAACCGAAAACACTACGAATTTATGCGAAGAACGATGTGTAATAATGTTCTCTGTGGATTTGGATTGCTCTAAATTGCATAATAATTTTATAATTTCCTCTAGAATTTTCTATTTTGGAATATGGTTTTGTCATTTAGAATCCTCGTCGATCTTGCTTAGGCTCAGTGGCGCTCATTCAGCTTGTTTATTGTTAAAAATGAATACAAAAAATGTAATATGAATTGAGCTCAGAGCATACTAGTTGTAGATAGCAGTTGGTTTTACAATAATAAATCTATGATTATTAATAGATACTTGATTAGACAGTAAAATATCTTCGAAAAGTAATTTTGTTTATCTCATACCTTGATAAAAATGTCACCTATCGATGGTAGTATATTTCCCACTTCGAAGAAAATTTATGAATCATAAATAATTTGTATTAATAAGTAGTCATTAATTGTATATATATACCTAGTCCCAATTGGGTAATTTTTACATTTTATTCGTTTCTATGGTGATAAGCAAAGCGTTACGCAAAATCAGTTAAAAAAATTAAAATATCTGTCCTAATTCTAAAACATATTTATATTAAAAATTGATATCATTTTTTTCAGATTATACTCATTATTACCTATATAATAAGTCACAAATTTTGTATTCAACTGAGCTCTTCTTTGAGTCATTTTTGGAATACAATGATTTATCGCCCATTTAACTCATGTAATAGCACTTTATTTTTATATAGATATTTTGGATTATTTTACGTGGGGAGCCTCCACACGGGGTTCTGTAATATTAAGGGTTGGTGTTTACAACCATCACCCTACACGATGACCATAGTTTAGTTGCAATTTCGATGGATATAATATATACGAGCCTCCACATATTACGTACGGTTATAGTTAACGAACGAAACATGGTAAGAAAACACTAACCTACCTACCTTTTTTACGTTTATACGTTTAGGTTACATTTGATGTATGCACGACATAAAAATGTCTTACAAAATATTGATCATACAAACTTGATTTGCGCCAAATTGTATTTCTGTTTGTCTTCATACTCATATTAGTTATAATTAGGTTAATTTTAATTTCGATATAATTTTAATTAAATATATTTCTCAGCTATTTGAATATTCAATTATTTGTTATATTGATTATTTTTTACTAAATCAAAATAAATATATTATACTGGTAATATATTTGGACAAATCAGTTGAAATATGATTCAAAATTGACTGATCAGATATCAGAATTTAAGTAATGGTTGATGAATTACATTTTCAAATGCACATGACAGAAAATAAATTATCATACTAGGTACACTTACTTCTTTTTTTGAACTACGCAAAATTTTAATATTATAAATAAGAATGATCTGACTCGTCCTCTAAATTATAAGTTTTAATTTAAGTGAACTTAAAATAAATACTGGATACATTTAATGATATAGGGCTATGTTAATAGCTAATATTAAATTTAACTAACTATATTTATTCAGGTAGAAGGTTAGTTACACGCATAAATAAATTATAGCATTTTATTTTAAATGTTTTACCCCATCGTGTAACAATCGTACGGAAAATAGCACTAAGAAGATTAGAGGTAAAAGGTAAAAAATTTGGCTGAAGGATTACAGTCACTTGCCAAATCAACGTCAACGTGCTTTTTATAAGTCTCGGTAGGATGGCAAGCTGGTTCGTTTTTTATCGCCACGCGCGTGGCATAATGTACGAAAGTTTAAAATATTATATTATGTTAAAAGAACGCGTTAATAACGGTTTTTTTTCGATATTAAATAATTTCGTATTCCTCGTTCAATTTAATAGATTTTTTATTTTACCATAATTTTACCGTAACATAATTTATATAGGTACCTATACTTTTTTTTTTTTGAAACATAGATTAAAATAACAGTGATCCGTAGGTAACCATTTACTAACACTAAGGTAATAATTATGTTCCATTTAAAACGATATTTGAACTATTTGTATACGAAAAATCATCCGAATTAATCAACTTATTTATTAGATGTAATAACAGTATATGGTACACGTAGTTGTATATATGTTTAGTATAATATATTTTATACTGCTTAGGTGTAAGCACAATAATATTTTTACTGCTGTGGCGTCCATTGAAGACAACACCGATGATAACGATATTGAAAAACAAAACCACTTGAGAGTTTCGGTATTTTATTACTCCACTGATTTTAGCGCCATTGTTACAGTCGTTCATCACGTGCGAGTATACCGGCAACTTGGTAGGTACTACCTATACACATTTTTATTTTTATTCCCCTGTTTGTATACAGATTTGTTTTCAGTGGCTGTAGGTGTATAAATCACTAAGTATTATTTCGAAAACAAATCTTCTACATAAAACATTTCCATCGCCATAATTACAACCTGCTATTCAAACACGAATCCCGGGGAGAATTGACTTACGGCAGATAGATTTGAGCAATTAGCATACGATTTGGGAAATAAACGACGAAATGAGTGATTGGAGTTGCATCAATACAAAATAATATATACAATATATTATAATACGAAAAAAAGTAATCGCTTGGTTGAAATACATTTTTATAATAAATAATAATATCAAAAATGATGATATTATTGCGTGCGTGTTTCATATTTGCATATTTGTGTGTATTCTAATAATAATACGATTGATAAAATATATTATAAACGTATAAATTGAATAATTCATACGTAATTTATTATTATTCTATTATACGCAGACACATAGGTGATAACTGATAGGTAGTACACGATCGCATTCAAACCACGTATAGGTGTTTAGTATATGTTTGTATAAAATATAATCAAAAGTATTAATTAATTTAACATTTTTGTTATATAAGTATAATACACAATACCTAATTGTTTTCGTTTCTATTACGACGTTTCAAATACAAGTCAATCAACAACTTATATTAATTCTGGTCGAGTGGCACCGGTGGACGTGGGTAAAGACAAAAGAAAACGCATGTGTAACTGACAGTTGTACACAAATACGCATTGGTGAAAAACAATTGGAAAATTCAAAAGAATTTCAATAGTTGTTTAAGTTTAAGACACACACACATCCACACAAATACCTAAACAAAAATGTATTGGTAATTTTATTTTTAATCAGTTCAGACGATTTGAATAATCAAATATTTTACTAATTTTATAATAGTGGTTTTCTTGATAATATTCTTTCTGATATACGTGTTTTTATTTTTAGTTTATACTTAGAAATTAAAAATAGTGTTACCTTAGAAATGAAAATAATATTTTTATGATGTTGTTCTTACATATTCAAAAAAGAAAATGAGACATAAAGTAGCATTTTTAAACTTTAGATTTAAACTGATACAATTAATATGAGTGCCTTAGTGTGTCGCGGTGCGTGCACTCAATTTCAGAAACGCTATGAGTGTACGTATCGGCCGGTGTTGCTAGTAAGATCCCGAATGGGTGTTAATAACCTAACGTACCAACCGTACCAAACCCTACCAACCTTTCAGGCTAATGACCTCAGTCATCGATGCCTTAAAACCTAATAACAAATAATAATAAAAATAAGAGTGAACATTTAATTAATAATATCTTATATTCTTATACAAATCTCAGCATTCAAACATTGATCTAGGGAATCGTGACGAGTGAAAATTTATTTATTGAAAAAATATTTCTTCTTCAATCGCGTAAAACACTTTATTACACTTTTTTTTCAAATAACTACTTAAAAAAAAAATCGAAAAACCACTCTAAAATACCACCTTTACCTACTCCATTTTATATTTAGGTATATAATTAGTAATTAATGAGACTGGTGTTTGTTTTTCTGCTATTTATTGAGTGAAAAATAACCTCGTCACATTAATGTAGAATTGTATATTTTAATTATTTCGTACTATATAATGTATACAAGTTATCATTTGTATTATACCTACTATAATTTATTCATTATCTTTGTAATATCTAGAATACTGGAAAATTTTAACAACTTACATATTACTATTTCCACGTTATTATATTTTATTATTTTAAATTCTATGAGTATCATATTGTACTAATATTTTATCAATTGTACATTTAAATTGCGCACATTTGTTGTTTTTCATCTTCAACCATATTCTTGCGACGTCCTTTCAACTGAAGTTTTAAAATAATTAAAAACTTCAGAAGAAGTTGATTGGCGTTAAATTAATTAAAGAACGACTAGGTAGGTATTCTGACCTAATTAATTGTATATATTTTAACCACTGATTAATAAATTGTTATTATATTAGTGATCAAAACTAAAAATAATTTTAGTTGCACTACAATCTTCGCAAAGTAAGATATTTGAAAATCGAAAATAATAATCTACGTTTTTATGTCATACATTTTTAATCACAGATAAACTGATCGATGTTTACTATACTCTTTTGTTTGTTAACTAAGAAAAACCTCACGAAGTGTTTATTACAATTCTTAACTGGTACAAATCGTACAAAAATAACCAATCACCTATATTGGTATGGCATGAATGTCGAAACAGTCGTATTCAAGCGACAGTTATATTATTATTAAAATGGCACTTTCTCTGTACTTGAAATTCAACAAATTGTATTTTTAAACGACACGCGTTTTAATGACTTAAGCGATTCAGTATATACATCGCATCATAGTAGATTTAAAGGCTCTGTCTGAGTGGTTTGCGGGTGATCAATTTCCAAAAAGTAATTAATCTACCAACATCTATAACATATATTCAGTTTTAGTAGGCTTCGGTCAGTAGTTACTCAATAGTTTTCGAGTTTTTATAATTGCTCCACACCATCCGTCGCTCAAGGTTCATCAAACGTATCTTTCACCGTTTTAATGATCATCTGTGTTTCAAAATAACTGTATTAACGTATTGTGCACTTGTAAGATCATTACTTGAATTTGGTACGGTATAATTAAATCTTAATCAATTGTATTGAAAAACAATAATTCATATAATAATTTATAAATGGTTTGGAATTAATGAATAGGATTTAGCATATAAGACATAATTTTGTTTTTTGTAATATATTATGTGAGCTATGCACCATATGTGTTTACTGTACGAGTATTCAGTTCAGTGAATTCTTAAGACCAAACAACTAATGCCGACCTCTGCTAAAGCATTGCACCAATTTTGAAAGTTTCTGAAATGAACGCTCAATCAATGCGGCTGTAAAAAATGCTCGCAAAGAGATGGGATATCGTCACGTCACACTCCCTTAAAATATGTTTCTGTTCGTAAAATATATTATTTGTCACTTGACATGTGTTGTAAAGTAGATTATAATAATAGGTACGAACGAAAGATAATATGATAAAAACATTTTCTTGTGCTCTGTGAAGGGTTCGGCAGCTGCTGTTTACCTGGTGAAAAACGTTTAATCACGTTGCATCTGTTCCCGAATACGTTTTCCAGAATATTATGCGTAATAAATAATAATATTATAATATTATCACCCGCACCATAATATACCGTACACTTAAGCAATAAGCTGTAATACGGTATAATTTATTTATTTAACAGTCAGACATTTTTATGAATTGAGGATGAAAGACCTGTGTTTGATCGAAAAGCTCGCGATCTCAGCTGAATCCCACTTTATACTTCCATATCATCTCACTAACATCAATATCCTAACTATTTATTCTCAAAAAATAGTAAGGTTTCATCAAAATAGATATTATTTTCTATCAACGTGGTAGAGCCATGTTTTCTATTACTCAGACGTCAGACGTGACCACGACAATTGGAATACCTGTCTCTCCGAAATGTAATTTGAATTATTTATTAATTTTGACATTTATTATTTTATTAGGTAATAGGTTCCTATATAATATTGTATGGTTTTTATTTAATAATTGTACGTTCATTTTCAATGATTTACAATGAATTATTATCTCTCTACTTCTAACATTTCTTATCACGTTCACTATTCCCATATCACTCTGCACTTGAAGCCAAAATACAGGTGTACCTATTTATTTCACTGGTTTATCTGTTTGTTTGTCTCGTACATTGACGTATTATATTATGAAACACCACGAATTAAATACCATAGTATTGTTTGTAAGTGCATAAGTTATAAATTGTATTTATATTTATATTATGTTACTCGAACGGTGTCAAGTTATTCTTTAAAAATATATATCCGATAAACGAGACTGTTAGATTGGAGATAGATAAAAAAAATATAATTTTTGGTTGTAATCGAAATTTATATTTTGACGTTAAATGGCAGATTATACATGCATATTTAGTATGTAACACATTGCTTATTAACTATACATATTTTATACGTGATGAATATTACAAGTCCAAAATATATAATATAGTGATAGCAAACACATTTATAAACTCGAACTAATACGACACTAGATACCTATATAACTCTAAATGTACAACAGGTACTAGGTAGGTATTTCAATATTATTTAAAAGTGCGTGTCGGAAAGGTCGGAATAACACATCATCCGAATTACAGTTTATTTACCTACCTCCTGTGTCGATCATGTTTGAAATCCTGATACTGTAACGAATAATCGAGGTATCATATTATTATAACTATCAAATTTCATATTATCTACAGTTTATATCACATAGAGTTCATCAGTTTCATCACCTCACGTTATCTCAACGCATCGACTTGTAAAATTGGTTTCCGTTAAACAACATGTCATACAAAATATTATTATGTCATGAACATAAATTTCACATATTTTTGAACTTACTAATTAGTATACGTTTTTATGATTCACTGTGCTAACCATATTATATAATTAATGTATAATAATGATATAATATTATACTTTTCTGTATAATTGTTCATCAATAGAGTAATGGTGGAAATGTCCACAAAAGTTTACTTCGTCTTATATATACATATACGTACCACGTTATCGTTAACGCTGTTAGCAAGGTTACCTTTTGATATTTTGGTATTCTATTGGTATTATCAAAACGCTATGAATCGTTACTCTAAATCCTCTAAAATATAATATAATGCATAAACTATAATTATTAGTTATTATGCAGGAGATTTTGACGCCAGTTACTCTTACGTGAATCAATTATAAACTATAAAAATATTATTACCTATATCGTATTATAGTTTTCTATAACTCCGATTTTTTTCTCGCCCCCCGAAGTGTTTTACAGTTGTGTTTGAGGGATAGCCATTTAGGCAACTCAAAAAATAATTAAGTCAAATTCGTATTTATACCCCTCGAGATTTAACTGTACCTACGTTTTATAGACAGTCACTATTCGCCAGATCAAATGACGTATACCTCGCTTAATTAATAACAACGGGTTGATTATAATACCAATAAGAATAAGTACTAGGTGAAATACCAGTGTTCGCGTTCGCACCAGCTGTAGTAGATTTTTTATGTTCTTTTAGAAGAATGATAATTAATCGTGCAATAAAAAAGCGGATGTTCAGTATATGGTTGTATATACAGGATTCGAGCGACTCCCGTTGTCAGATACTCAGATATTTACTAACACCGTCGCCCGCGCCCGCAATACGTGGTCTTGGACTTCGGACAAAACTAGACGTGACGTTTCAAACGACGACGATTAATCGCTTCGTTTAGTAGGTATAATAATAATAATAAAATAGTAATTTTACAAACAGCTCGTGCGTAATCGTGATGAGACGAAGACGTCAGACACTCGTTTTTTGTGCTCGTGTGACGCAGCCGTTAAATACATGTGTATAATATTATAACCTGTTGGTCTCGGGCCAAACGGCTACAGATAAATGTTTATTATTTTCACTCTTCGAACCAAGCAAACGCCGATAATGAACCAAAATATTTATTTTTGTCGTTTCACTATACGCGTAGATACCTATACTACTATGTGGTGTACCTCTGCAATCGTGGCCGGACGAAATCCGCGGCCCCCCGAGATGATGTTTATATTTAAGTTGTTTCAATGTCGCTGGTACTTACACTAGCTTGGAGATATTTTAACACGAATATTCTAATGATATACCTATTTATAGGCGATTACTTCGATAGAAAGAAATTAAAATTAGGCGCTGATGATTGAAATAATTATAAACAATTTATTGTATTAGACCTTTACGTATTTCTATAAAAAAAAATATACATAAATATTGACAATTATTATTATTATTATTTTTATTTTTTATTGGTCTAGAGTCCGGCCACTATGGCTATTAGCTTTTTAGTAGGGATTACGGTTGGTATGTATGATTGGTATGGTTGGTACGATTGGTTGGCAACACGAGTGACAAGGTTTTCCGGCACTAAATACCTGGGTGGTCAGTGGTCACCCATCCGAGTACTAGTGACAGCGGCCGTTGCTTACTATCAATCACGCCGCATCATTAATTTCAGATACTAAGCCGCTCTGAGCCACTCACAATTATTATAAACACTTTTAAGTCATTATAATTATAACTATTATTATTATTATTATTATTATTATTCCGTGTAAAAATCAATTAAAGCGCAAACCTTAAAATATCACTGTGCATTTTCGTAGCTTGTGAGTAATTATGGGACCACAAAATGGAATATTAAAAGGATTTATATATTGCATTAAACATAGTATAGATACACTTGAATAAGAATAGAAGACTGTAACGAATGCAGCTTACATATAACTACAGTACATATAGTGGTGTTCATATATACATATATTGGCCATTAACCGGGCTGGAATACATTTGTGGCTAGTCGAAACATAAATCGTAAAATAGAACAAAGCAATGTTGTCATGTATACAGTATAAATTAAATGGCAATGGACGATCAAATACTATAATATTTCGATATCCTACGTTTTCGAGTAAAATTGGATGGTACAAAATGAATTACAAAATATACCTCGTCGTTGATATCAACTTAAATAATAAATATTCAATTTTAACAAATAATAGAAATCATTAATTCACAAACATAAATGATTCAGTTAATAAATAAAAGTCATTCTTTTCGATTAAAATATTGTAAAAAACTAAAATCGAGTGAAATAAATTATTTATTTTGAAAACTTTTAAATTGTTGTAATATATTACATTCTGTTATGAAAAACTTGAAGTATTAATTTTTAATGTAATTCGACGGAAGTGCATGTAGTTTTAAAGTGGTTTATAAAAAAATGAGTACACTTTTTGTTTAAATCCAATAAACGCCTTCAGCTGTTTTAAAAAAAAGAGTATATTTGTATAAGATTTAACATTAAACATGTAAAAAAAAATCGCATTAGGTTAAAAAAAAAAGTAGGTACTGAAAATGTTTTCTTAACGCTATATGGTTTATATTATTTTACCAACAAAATAAATACAATTTATACTCATACATTTTTAATGCATATTTTGATGTACCTTCTTATATGTTATAACTTATAACTTATAAGTATAGCATATTATACAAATGCCATATTGTTCTATTCGTTATAATATTGTGATAATATTTTTCAATAGTTTATAATCGACCGTTAAATACATTATGTTCTGTCCTTAAGATACTTAAATATTAAGTTATCATCAAAAATCAATTAGGTTCCTTCATTCAAATTGAAAAACACAATCGTTTTAATACCCATGTGAATTATTTATTATCAGAAATAAAAAAACTGTTTAATAGTAACGAAATGAAAGGTTATCATTTAATCAATTACCTAATTCAAACAGTTCTATTGTTTTGAGTTAAAACAATGCGGTTAATCCGTTAAATTACGACGCTGCAATCTGGAATAACTAACACTTAACTTTAGTTTTTATCTGTAAATACTTATATCGCAGGATTAAAAACTTATTTTATGACTATACTATTAGATATATAATTTATATGATGCAGGTACATATTGATTACAGATTAATTTAATTTAAAAGAAGTATCAGACTACAACGGCATTTTATTTATTTCACTTAATGAAACTCTAAAAATATTTTTTTTTGACACGAAGTGTTTAAAAAAAATACTTTTCATTTTAAAACCAATACGTCTCTAGTCTTTTAGTTGCTAACTCTAGAAATCGATGTACGGTATTTATATAATGTATGTTTAATGAATTTATCGGAGTATATTCGGTTTTATCAGATATAGTCATTAATCATTAAATAAAAAACCAAAGAAAATATTATCATCCACTATCTAGCCAGTTATTTCCGACCAACCGAGTATGGTGAAAAGCAGATGATAAAATACAATTAACGGAAACCCAAGGTATTTTTAAAACTTTTTTATACCAAAACAGGGTCACTGGCCACTGCGGTGGTAATTGTTTCCACGATAACAAAAAACAACCTTTCTAATGTTCATGATTTTTTACTATCACAGCAAAAGCTATATTGTTCAGGTGTCACGTAAGAATGTTTAATGACTGTAAAGCAATACAAATAAAATAATGAAACAAAATTAGTCAGAATGCCATCGACGATCGACGAGTCATGCATAAAATTTGACCGCTCCCGTGAACTTTATTATATTAAACTATTTTGATGTACATAAGCAGGTATGGTCGGATTTAGGGTGGATTGCTGAAGTGTCAACACGGAATGTATTGAAATATCCACGGTAATGGAGGCAAAGGAGTGTCCGTAAATCTAAACTGCTTTGAATTTCTAAGCTCGATGATCTAAATAACATTCACCACGATATACAAAAAAGGCGTCAAGTGGATGTCACTCCGCTGTACAGTAGGTTACAAGTAGATCACTGTATAATGGATGGTATTAAATTTTAATTCAATGATATTATAATATCATTGTATACGAAAAATGATTCTGAGTGGAGACGGTATGCCAGTCTAGGATATTTTAAATTATATTGATATTGTTATTATACGATAGCTGGTAAATTGAATGAATATAATTCATATTATTTAATTATTAACCTAAAATTATCAGTAATGCTGGAAAAATATTATAAAATATACTTTTACTCGTTAAAATTGATTTTAATAGGTAATTTCGTCCAAATTTGAACTTAAAATGTCTGTAAAAAATAACTGTGTTTATATATTTTTTAGATTTTTGTTTACAGTATATACTATTTATTAGAATCTTTATTTTAAATTTTCAATCCTTAGTTATAAAAACTGACCATTTATAATAAAAAATAAATATATATTGTTTAATTACAATGATTGATAATTTTCGAGATTTTGATGAATTTTGTCAAAATTCGAACTTTAAATGCTTATAAAAAAATGTGTGCCTATGTATTTTTAATATTTTTCAATTGCTATTGTAACAATATATCAGGAGCCTTGTATTAAATTTTCATTATTTTTGGTCCAACAAATAAAAATTTATTGATATTTATATAAAAAAAACTAAAAAAATTTAAAATTTAAATGGTCCGTAAAAAGCTCAAAAACTGTCAAAACAAATTCAAAATGAAATGGTGTATAGAAAATGCTTATATAAACATTCAGTGAAATTTTCATGCATCTACAGTTATTCGTTTTTGAATTGCAACAAAATAAGAAAATCGCTACATGAGAAATCGAGTGAATATCTAATCTTGTAAAAATTTGGACTTAAAATGCTCATGAAAATTTAATTTGACTTGCTTTTAAACTTTTTTTTATTGATAAAATTAGGCAAACTTATGAGGAATCTTGTATTACATTTTCAAATCTTAGATTTAAAAAGAAAAATTTTAATGAATATCTACCTCAAAATAAAATGCACATTTTCATCATTTTTACGTATTTTGTCAAAATTTGAACTTTAAATGCTTATAAAAAAAAATTGTGACTACAGATTTTTAATATTTTTCATCTGCCTTTGAAACTATATATTAGAAGCCTACTATTAAATTTTCAAGATTTTTTACCCAACAAATAAAATTTCATAGACATTTATAGAAAAAAAAACTAAAACAATGATTGGAAACTGAAAATGTCCGTTAACAGCTCAAAATAAGTCAGAATATTTTTAAAATGCTAGAGTGTGTAGAAAATGCTTATATAAACATTCAGTCAAAATTTCATGTCTCTACGGTCATTTCTTTTAGAGTTATACCAAAAACCAAAATCGATTTTGTCGAAAATTGGTTTTCCTTAATTTTTCATTTGTTTTTCACGGCGCTTTTGAAAACTACTGGGACATTTTAACTTTTGACCCCCCAAAGTACCAATTAGATTCACTTTCCTATTAGAAAAGGTACTATTGAAGAAAATTAAAGCATTTTTAATGTCCTAAAAGGTGATGACAGACATAAAAAAAAAATAAAAAATAAATAAAACCAACCCACATCATTATAAAATCAATACATTCATCGCTCCGCTCACAATCTAAAATTTATAAAATGTACCTATATCAAAAATCCAATTAAATCAAGTGGTTGTTTACTTTCCCCATCCCCCACAAAAAACCCTCGTGCTCATATGACCTGCCGAAAAGTCTGCAGGATTATAATAATAATATGTGATTACTGTGATTTGCATCTGTATTTAAGACCGATATTTTGTCACTTGATTCGCGTTGGCAGATTCAAATATATTAAGTAGGTGTGTGAAAAAGTTATAGAAGTAGATACTTTTGACTGATTTGACAGTATAATTTTGCAGCACCTAATTTTGCCTCAGCATTACAGTGACCTGTTTGAAACGACCATAACCAATAATAGTAGCAAAACAAATTAGAATAAATCAACACATAAAAGCTATGAGATATTTAAGTTCTAAGGGTGACTTTAAATTTTAGACTTTAAATTGTAATCTATAAAATAACATTTTGTGTTTAAATGTTTTGCATTTTCTCAAAAATTCAAAAATGTGCGTATTTAAAATTATATGTAACCTAACCTAACCTAACCTTCATGGTTATTAGGTCTCAAATAATAAATAATATTCAAATCATGAAGGACAACTATTGACACTTTGGAGTTTTCAGTTTGAATCAATCATAACACGTAATTTGTGCAATGCATTCGCATTGACAAGTTGATAATATAACACACAAAAAAGAACTCCATTTAGGTATTTTCATTATAGTATAATTTTTTTATTTTTACTGCGCAGGTTGTTATTTACTGGTACATATTATTATGACGTGGTAATCGTTGACAACGAGATAATCGGTGCTCATATCGTTTAGACAACTGAAAATTGATAGAAACGAACTTTTATAATTACATAACCAATTGCTAGATTAACACTATTATTAATGAAAAATCACATTTATGCGATATCTTTACTGATTTGCCAATTTTGAATTTATTAATCTATTTAAGTCATACATATTTTTAAGTCCGTCAGAACACATATAAATTTAATTCATAAAGACTAACATATGTACTATTTTTATTAGCCACATAAATTTGATAGGAAAATCAAATTAGAAACATAATATGATATATACCCAACAACTTTGTTGGTTACTTGTTGGACGTTGTTGGATTATTCCCTGATTTTATTGTACTATATTTTTACTGGTAGAGATTTTTTAAGTTCGTGTTGCACCAATTTCGGACGGAAACTCGAAAAGTCGTAAAAACATAATAGGTATAATAATCATCATTATAAGTATTGTATAGTATTACCTAATATACATTAATAAATGTCTGTAATTCAAAAAATGTTTATCATAGGAGGTGAAAACTTTTCTTATTTACTTTACAAAATTAAATTTAAAAGATATTGATTCTAATTTTAAGCTATTAATTATACCATGAACCTATTCACATCGTTTTAAGATAAGTGTTTAATGGCTTATACATTTAATAAAAATAATATGTGGTAGACTGATAGACTATGACAATATGTGTAATTGATAATAATGTATTAACCTATTGCAATGTTTCTGGTAAAAAGTAATTTAAAAATTCAACATACAACTAGAACTAATAGTAATAGAAATAAATTATAAAATATTCTTAAAAATAAAAGCTGAAACCGTATCTATACAGAAGAGTATGCAATGATTTACTATTGAATTCAAATTTAGCTCACTCATTACGGTGAGCTTTTTATTATACTCTAATGAGGTACACCCAAAATGCCAAAACCTACTACCTATATAGCATGGCGACTTCTCTTTTTCATTATATTATTACTTATTAACTATTTTTATTATAATAAATATAATAATACGATTTTTATCACAAATAATAGTATAGTAAAATCTTAATGATATATATTAAATAATTATTTATTTAATAAACAAACGCTCCGAGGGTCAATGGTAAAATGAATAGGTACATTGGTAAGATTGACGAATACTATTTTGTAATATTCAATTTTAGATTCTGAGCGAAGCGATGAATGTATTGGTTTTACAATGATGTGTGTTTTTTTTTTTATTTTTTTTTTTATTTTTTTATTTATTTTTTTTGTGTCTGTCATCACGTTTTAGGACAGAAAAAATGCTTCGATTTTCTTCAATAGTACCTTTTCTGATAGGAAAGTGAATCTAGTTGGTACTTTGGGGGGTCAAAAGTCAAAATTTCCCAGTAGTTTTCATGAGCGCCTGGAAAACAAATGAAAAATTATAGGAAAAACGGGAATTTTTACGGAAAACCAATTTTCGACAAAATCGATTTTGGTTTTGGTATAACTCTAAAAGAAATGACCGTAGAGACATGAAATTTTGACCGATGTTTATATAAGCATTTTCTACACACCATAGCATTTTCAAAATATTCTGACTTATTTTGAGCTGTTAACGGACATTTTCAGTTTCCAATTTTTTTAGTTTTTTTTTCTATAAATGTCAATAAAATTTTATTTGTTGGGTAAAAAATCTTGAAAATTTAATAGTAGGCTTCTAATATATAGTTTCAAAGGCAGATGAAAAATATTAAAAATCTGTAGTCACAATTTTTTTTTATAGGTAATCAAAGTTCAAATTTTGACAAAATACGTAAAAATGACGAAAATGTGCAATTTATTTTGAGTTAGAAATTCATAAAAATTTTTCTTTTTAAATCTAAGATTTGAAAATGTAATACAAGATTCCTCATAAGTTTGCCTAATTTTATCAATAAAAAAAAGTTTAAAAGCAAGTCATAATAAATTTTTATGAGCATTTTAAGTTCAAATTTGTACAAGATTAGATATTCACTCGATTTCTCATGTAGCGATTTTCTTATTTTGTTGCAATTCAAAAACAAATAACTGTAGATGCATGAAAATTTCACTGAATGTTTATATAAGCTATTTCTATACACCATTCAATTTTGAAAATATTTTGATTTGTTTTGAGCTGTTTACAGACATTTTTAGTTTTCAATTTTTTTAGTTTTTTTTTTTATAATTGTCAATAAAATTTTATTTGGTGGGCCAAAAAGTCTGAAAATTTAATACAAGCTTTCTTATATATTGTTACAACATCAGTTGAAAAATTTTAAAAATACATAGGCACGATTTTTTTTTATAAGCATTTAAAGTTCGAATTTTGACAAAATTTGTCAAAATCTCGAAAATTATAAATCATTGTAATTAAAAAATTATAAAATGTTCAGTTTTATAACTAAGTGTTGAAAATTTAAAACAAAAATTCTCATAAATAAATCATACTGTAACCAAAAAATCTAAAAATATATCAACACATTTATTTTTTACAGACATTTTAATTTCAAATTTAGACAAAATTTCATATTTAAACCAAGAATAATGATTTTAGTTATTTTGATATAATTTAAAAATATTATTTGTTGGTATATGAAACTTTTAGAATATATTGTTATATTTTATATACACGCAATGGCATTTTAAAATATAATTCTTTTGAGAAAAATGAATTTAACCAACTATAGTAAATACTAATGCCTATAATACTAAAATGAATTACTTTATTCACAATAATATCATCAAATACATTTAGACTTAGTGATATATTATAGACTGACTGACCGTCTTCGCTCAGAATCGTTTTTCTTATTCAATGATATTATATCATTGGATAAAAATCTAACACAATCCATTACAGTGACTCACTTGTAACCTACTTTACAGCAGAGCGACATACACTTACCCGCCCTTTTTTAATTTATTAATTGTATCATATGTTATTTTTTTCTTATGTATTATTCAGTTTATAATATAAAATTGAATAATTAATAGGTACATGATAATTATAAATTGTTTAAATATTATAATCAATCAAATATTTATTATAACATTATTTTATCATATGCTACAATTGAGCAGTGTTTGTTACTTTAAAAAATGATAAGTTATAATATTTAAATCATTATATTATAAGGTATACATAAAATATTACAACCGTAATAAAAACATCTGTTAATATAATATTATAATTTTGTGTCATAACAATATTGAAAGGGTGTAACTAATATTTATTTTGTACTTTTTTTTTAAACTCATAACCTAGTAGTTGATGATTTACTATAAATATAAAAAAATAATAATTTAAAGGGTTCTAAATGTTCTTATCAATAAAATAATGACTTTTCATTTGTTAAATTCGTCTCAAATATTATATCATTTATATACAAATTATATTTAAATTATAATAATATACAACAATATATAAATTGATTAATCAGTTTTTAGCATCGACTATTTGTGTATAATGTTAGGATCTAGTCATGTTATACAATTTATTGTTTTAAAATTCATGAACGGTGGTGAATTTCTTTCGAAAAAAACTAAGAAAACATTTATAAAATCAGTGCAGATGGTAAGTATGGTCATGAATAGTGATAGTAAGACGTATACATTAATACATTATCATTCGTTTCGTTTCGTTTCTGGGATAACGACGGTACCTACCTTTGACAAAACTATTGTATGAAATCGAATTATCATCATCAGGAATTGGCCACTCTCTACATCTCTGCCCTCCCATATATTTCTCTCGGTCGTCTTGATGTCGTATTAAATCATATAATACAAAAACGAGATCCCATTTGGTCTGAGGACTATATATCCGACGTAATAAAAAGGCCGAACATACTGCAATTACTTAACTCTCGTTGTTTTTATGGTTAAGCTAATCAGCAATCTGTTTGTGTGTATTTTTCTACACGTCTATACCTATTATGGGTATATATATATATATAAACGTATAGGTACATACTTCTACCCACGCTAATGGGTTAGTAAAGTCAATTTGCTATTCGCTTGAATCCGGTGTATGAAGACGTGACCACGTTTGATAAAATACAATTTTTGTAGCAAAGACGTTCGAAAAACTTATTCAGTGGAATAGGAACGACGATTTCTGCAGATAGCTATGTAATAATATATATTATATATTATATTATTATACCGGTATTGGTGTTCGAACATAGTAACGGTTCGATGCGCTTTTCGAAATTACTGTACCTATATATAATAATATATACGAGGGTACTAATAATTATTTAACGATAAACTATTCGCCTCGCAGTTGTGGCCAAAGTATAACGATCGTTACGTAGAATTACAGTTTAAAGCGTTCGATTAAATCACTCGAGAGTGAATATCACATTTTTGGATACGAATAAAAGTACCTACCTTTGATTATTAAACACAAAATATCATAACGGATCTATATATAACGTGATTTATACCACTATATTGTAACATCGCGGCGTTTAATTATCACAGCGGCTGTTGTTTACGAGTTTACGACGTGACACAATACGCATAATATAATGTATGTATATATTATATAGATTCAACGCAGGATAACGAAAAGCTATCCTGCGGCTGATAATGTATGCGGATTAAAGTTCCATGATATTGTAATGGTTTTCTCTAAACAATTTTAAACTTAGGTCGGGCGTCAGTATATGATTATCAGGTTATTATCATAGTATAGATCCCTTGGTAAATATTATAATATAGGTACTATTCCTCTCTTTTCCCGGGCTTAGCCCATAGTTAGTTCACATATTATAAATATCATATTAGCCGGCGTTAAAATAAAATGAAAATGACATTAAAATGTTGTGTTAAAATAAATGCGGGCTTATATTATTAATTAAAATTCATACTTGATCAACGCTGTTGACGACTGAGGAAGGTTGATAACCGATGTATATTATATTATTATACATCAAAACTTTTGGATGGAAATTTCACTTAGATAACATTTATACTATAATAGAGTTACGCCGCAGTAGTAATATATTATTCGAATGTATAACATAAACCCACTGCGGCTGAGTATAATATTACTTTACACATATTTATTGTCCAATGGCTCGAAAACCTTTCGTACGCCTTCAAAAATATTTGCTTATTCTGCTATCGAATCTGGTTTTGTGCAAGAGGAGAACATATAATAATCAAAATGAGTCCATGGTCTAACAATCTTACTGTAATATTTTTTTTTTTTTTTATATTTAAAATTGCATAATTTTGTAGATATTGTTATATGATACGATGGATAAATAAAAAAAACATAGCACGTTACTCGATATTTTTCCTCTACAAGGAATGAATCATAAATATGTGTTTGTTTTCCATAACAGCGACAACCTTACTAAAAATCGGTATATTGTATCGTTTATCCATCCAAAATTATAATATTATTGTGTTAAAATAATAGCGTGGAAAAGTGCAACACGTACCTATAATATGTATCATTTACTGTAAACTGTAGTAATGAACCTTATGTTGTTATATCGTTATGACATATTATAGTAAACAAATGGGTTTTGACATATTTTAGAGAGAAGGTTGAATATATTTATTTTACAATGATGTATGTTTCTTTTTTTTTCTTTTTTTTTTTTTGTGTCTGTCATCACATTTTTAACCCGTAAATATGCTTAAATTTTCTACTTCAGCATCTTTTCTGGTTAGAAAGTGCATACAGTTGGTACTTTAGGGGGTCAAAGTAAAAAACTCTCGATTGTTTTCATAAGCATAAAACAAAAACAAAAAATAAGGAAAACAAAAAGAAAAACATGAATTATTACACAAATCCAGTTTTCGATAGCGTTTACTTTACATTTTCAACAAACGTTTATTGAATAATTTTTGGTACATGATGGAACGTTTTCAATATAATTTGACTCTTTTAGAGCTATTTATTACAGACTATTTAATTTTTTAATTTTTTTTAGATTTTTTTTTTATAAATATCGATAAAAAATGTTCACTGGGTGAAAAAGTTTTTAGAATGTATTACAAGGTTCCTCCTAAGTCGACAATTTATTTTGATAAGCATTTAAAGTTCAATTGTTGACAAAATTGATCCAAATTATTAAAATTTTCAAATAATTTTGTAATAATTTTAAAAATGTTCAATTTTTATAACTATTAATGGTTGAAAATATTAAAATAATATTATTTCTAAGTAATTGAAACTTTTAAAGTATTATATTTTATACACACAGTGCTATATTTTAAAATATAACGTATTCGACAATAAATTACCTTAATAACATTAATATCATAAAATATTCTAAGTAATATTGGCTGACAGACAGTCTTCTCCCAGAATCGTTTTTCTTTTGCAATGATTTATCATTGAACTCAAATTTAACACATACATAACAGTGACCCAGTCGACACGTACTGTACAGCACAGCGGTACTCACTAAGACACTATTTTTCATATCGATCATAAATGTTTTTCACTGAACAATTTAACGATTACATAATATAATATATTAAATATTTAAATAATATATATATTACGATTTACGGTTTGCGAGTGCATCCTAACCTAACCTAACCTATCTATACCTACTATTATATTCATATTTATTTCATAATGCCGTACAAAAAAGCAGATACTCCGATCGAAAAAGACCCTCTGACAGGTACGATCGACACGGTTCTATACACCGGTACAAACTAGAATTAAAGAACCGGAGAATGATAAGAGAGATGAATAAAAATACAATTCTATTCGGTCCGATAACGAGGACGGTTTGCGGTACTGTGTCGTCCTCGAGTTCCGTACAGAAAGTTGTAGTCCCGTGAAAGTATTATGGTGTAGGTAAATGTATTATATATAGAGAACATTTTTCGACCTAGAATTGAAGTGTTGTCTACTACTATGCGTGCTATATTTAGCTCTAGCAACAGAATCCTTCATTTTATTACTATTAATGCACGGACGATTTCGGAGCTTATATATTATTGTAACTTAAAGATTTTGTGTACAATAGATTAGAACAAAACACGATATTAATATGATATTTTATTATTGCGTCGCTGCAATGGACGTCTGTGGTAAATATTATGTAAAAGTTAAGATTACAACGCTCTCAGTGTTGCACGTATGTAATAACGAATCATTGATCAGAATATATTATAATAATATTATAGTACGACGATAATATAAATTATTTTAATTATTAAAACGGGTTGAGAGTCATGTGTGTTTTCACAATGTTGCGTGGGACCCAAATTTGGTTCTCGATGAATTTTTTTACATTGTCATGGAACCACATTTGGGTCTCACTAATATATTATATGTTATTTAATGAAACCCAAAATTGATTTTCGTTTATCGGTTTCTTATCATTAAATTCAATATTTTCAAATTATGTACTATAATATTTTGATATGAATAGCGAAAACCTAGAATTGTTTTTATTTTTAAGACGTATTTAAATATAACCACAAAAACCACAAAATATCAAAAATATATTTAAATTTTTTAGACCATGGTAATAGAAAACAAAATGTTGAAATCAGTGTTGGCAGTCATCAAAATCTATTTGAGATATAAAACTGGGTCTTATGGCGTTCAACCTGTTAATACTATGTTTAAAGGTTATTGAATACCCAACGTTACTTGTAATTAAGTTATTCAGCGAATATAATAGCAGTATAGGAATGTGTTCTGAGAAAACAACAACATGCTCTGAGTTTATGTTATAGTTTAGGTACTTTAATGTATTTGATCAAATTCAAAACTTCAAGTGTAAGAAATAAACTATATAATGTAATATTATATTTCGCTAACCAAGTTCAATTCAATTCAAATAAACTTACAGTTTACGGAGTTATTTATGACTTGTATAATATAATATAGGTACCTTCCCACTAAAACTTTTGGAACAATTATATTATAACACCATATGAAAACCTTGGTTGCAGAAAAGGTAATAACTAGGTGACATATTGTGATTATTTAAATTTTAACTGCCAGATTGTAATAGAAAATTTGAACTCTGAGGAAATTATGATGAATTTTTAAAGCTATAATACAAATTATACGAAAATATTACTAGTAACATACTTATAGTTTTGCTATACTTCGGCGGCTTCAATTTTTTGAAACATGAGTCGTGCACTCGTTCACATAAGAATGGTGTATTTTTAATATTTTGTCAGGATAAAAACATATTTTTAATTTTTAATTTAGAATACATATATTATTAATATTTCATTAGGTAGTTAGAAACTGTAAATATAGCGTTTTAAGAGTAGCAAAATTAATCGTAATAACAATAAAAAAACTGTAGTGCCATTCTTTCTAATTTTAAAACGTTACACCAAAAAGCATCAGAGCCAATTGTAATACATTTTACCTGTTCATGAAAAAAAAAAAAAAATTTTACAATTCTGTAACGTCACTATAAATGCCGCGATAATTACATTCACTGATATATTATGACGTCATCTGATGCAACCAATTCTCTCTGGCTGCTGTAGCAGCACAGTCGAACAGGTTTGAGCCGTTCACAAAATTACAAACGTCCAGCACTAGTGGCATTCGTGTATACCAAATTATAATAGTGTAATTATTGTGTAGAAAGCATTTTAGTGTAATTGTTAGATTATAGGGTAGCTGGTTCCGAAGGGATAACACCACAATCGTCTATCGATATCTATAACGTCTATCGATTCGTGGCACCACCTCAAGTCGTAATATCCCTCATTCCGATTCATCACAAACTATACACAACGGCGAAAACAATTAATTGCGTAAATCAAAATACCACCGGGACAGATAAACATATATATATATTATACACCTATACAGACCAAAGTCGTAATGGAAATCAAATATTTTGAACGGCTCCGATATAATCGTTTCTCGGAGACCATTTGGGGAGATAATGAGAACGTCTAAAACCATCCATTGCCGCCGTTCGATCAAGTATATATATAGGTATGCCGCGATGTCATCGAGACGGATTTCGCTCGTCTGTATTGACTTCGCTAACCGACCGACGTAAAACATCCGTAGCGATTCACGGCGATCATTCGATATAACAGAAAATATAAAAACAGTATACAAAAAAAGACTACTGCACCTTTATCTATGAGTATATTATGACAGTAGACTGAGTGTTTTAGCTGTCGGCAAAGTCCCGTCTCGTCGCATATTATTCCAACGGGATTTTGTACGTGGTATGTATGAATCGATTTATTCGAATTGAAAATATGCTGATAAAATGTACCACTCACGTGGACCTTCGTTACCACACAATATCTCGTTGTGGTATTCGTAGTTTTGGTATTTATTTTTTTTTTTTGACATGGTATTTAGTTTTTTATTTTTTGTTGTAATATTTCGATATCGTGTTATGCCACGTGATACGACGAAACCGTTCTCAACGGATATCCATTTGAGGGCACAGTGAGCTCTATAGATGTATTAAAAAACCTATACATTATAATGTATACATTTATATTATGATTTATATTACGTGTTCGGAAATATAAGAAAATAAACAAAAAACTTATAGTTACAAATATTTTTCTATTTTCGTAAAAACATAGTGACAAAGTTTTCTCATGTATGAGATGTTATTTCCCTAATTTCATTCAATCAAAGTTTGTATCAAACCTTAGTCATATTATGATAATATAATATATAAATCTTTAAGTAGGTATCTATAATAAAAAACTTCGTTGTCGTTGCAACATAATATTTTATTTCATAAACTATTATTCCAACATAAAGTTATAAATAATAATAATATTCAGATTATAATTGAACGTGTTAATTTTTTTAAAACAATGTTTACCCAAATTTTCATATCATTGTAATATATAATTTATTATTATATATTATATTTCCATACAATAGATATAATTATATAATAATATGTATAATAGCTGTTAGCTGTATTTCTTTTTTCTGTTTAATTAAATAAATAATAGTATATTAATATAATATGACATACCACTATAACACGTAGGTTGGGTACCTAACATTTTTTTATTTTTAGAAATAACCTATAAGATAACATAATATAAACACCGTTCTTATAAAATATAATTTATTTTGCCTTTTTAAATCTAAAAAAAAAAATAAGTCTAGTTTAATATTTTAATATAACTTTTTAAATCATTAAGTTTTTTACCTATGGATTTAAGAAATGATAAAGGAAACTAATTTATAAAAACATAACATTTATTTTCCAATAAGTTACAAAAAAATCTTGAACTTAATGAGTTAAGATTTAACACTTCCTTAACTATCTACAGTCCAACGACAGTCCATACGATCACAAAACAAAATAATGTTTACGATCATTATTTTATTTTTACTTATGTGAGATGTGATATACCGGGATTACAACTATTTGAAATAAGCTAAAACTTACATTAAGTATAATTTTCTATTATTTTTGTTACGATGTAATTTTTAAAATGTATAAAACTATGTAAGAGTGCAGTTTGGCTGAAAGCTACATAAAATAGTTTAATGGGTTCATCTGACGTGATTATGACGGTTGAAATTGTATATGCACATGATTTGTGGCCCATATTTTTGGTTTTTATCATTTCCTATTTCATGGAGTCTCTCGAAATAATATGCCTCGCAAAAAGATGTTGACTGTTTTCGAAAACTTTATTACAGTCTGGCGCTTTTTTGTATACCTACAAAAAAGTATTCCTTAGAAGTTGTCATTGTAATACATCTTATTTTTTATTAAACAAATCCTATTGTCAGCTCTTTCAGTCTAAGGTACTGGGACTATATATATTTACACATTCCCGCACTGATACTGTTGTAGTATTCGCAGTCTCCAAAAACGTGAGACGAGTTGGTGATTCCCCATATTTTGTATTAAAAATACGATTTTCGATATATCTTATATTATATTATTATAATCTTAGTAGGTGACCGTAAATTTGAACTTAATGTATTACAGCATTACCTACGTAATAATATAATATACACAATATAGCCGTGGTATTGTACATTTTTATGTATTTTTCTTATAGGAACATGCACTGACCGAATTAAATTATAAAATAATGATTCTCGTCATGAAAAAAAAAAGCTCTTATATAGAATTATACAACTAGTGGACTAAGATTTCTACAGAGCTCATATAAGTACCTATTCGCGTCAGTCGGGTCTTTATATATAGTATTTTAACAAACTACCTGTTTTATATTATACTCAAATATAGTTTTAAATTAATTTCAACAACTTTATGCTTCACTCATTATGTATAATTTAATTCACTCAACAAACTCAGGCATTATATATATATATATTATTATACACCGCACACTATTACATATCACATCTACATAGTAGCTTATAAGTTCGGTAATTACAACTATTTTATACTATTTTATTCAAATCACCAAAAAAAAAAATAAACTAATATCGATACGTAAATCATTTATGACACCAGCTGAAATGTTTTAAGAGTATCGTAAATAACGACACTCAAATCACACAAGTCAAACCAACCACATGTTCTGGAACGACCGTCGTTTTAGAAGTCGTGTTGTTAATAATATTGAAACAGCATAGGTAATGAATATTATAATATCTCACAATTACAAGGATTATCATGAGTTATGAAGTCAATGGCAGATATTTATTATTTGATAATTAAAACTAATTTACGCATTCCATGACATGGTATAGGTAATAACAAAATTGTTTTTTTTTTCCATTAAATCAGAGGATTTCAAGTTTATTATTAAAATTTTAATTGTTGTAGTCACAAGTCACTGCATTCGTTTACTAATATTATTTTTATTTTTTTTTTTTGAGGAATAGGTACCAGAAATTTCAAGAATTTGATATTTTATGTGTTAAAAGGTAATAATCCTTCCATTTTGTCTTTATTATTGAAAAAAACGTATAAGTAGGTACTTACAACTAAACCCCCCGAAATGATTGTAAAAAAAACAAAAAATAATTTAAAAATAATCAATAAATAGTAATCTAAAGTATTATGTATTTGGCAGTAACTGCTTAACCAACAACTGACAAGTACAGAATATTTATACAAGATTAATGGAACGCATTAACGCAAGGATATGATTTAATACAATTACACACTTTTATACATTTAAAAGGTTATCGATACAACTATGTACGGGGATTTTTATGAAACACGTTTATAGTATTAATTTAAGAATTTCAATCATAAAAGTCAAACATTTTTGTAGGGATGATTTTTTACCTCTTTTAAAATTTTTCTTGTTTTGGATACTGGATGTTGTAAATGTTATACAATTAAAAAAAAACAATGAATTCTTTTCGCTTTATTTTAAATCATATTGAATATAAAAAATAATAAGAGAATAGTCACTCTGCTGTATAGTTGGTGTAACTCGTCACTGAGTAAGTGCAGGAAAGCGTTGGAGAAGTATTAAATTGTAATTTAATGAAAAATCATTGTATAAAAAAATCATATTCTGAATGAAGACGATCTGTTAAGAATTTGGATATACACCATTTATGAATTATATGTTCGGATTTCAATTAGTAATTTTATATTCTAAGCGGAGCGAATGTATTGATTTTGCAATGATGTGTGTTTTTTATTTTTATAATCACTTCGCTATAATATTATGTACTCATTATAAATACCCAAAATTAATCTCGAGTTCCCAAAGTTAAGTTCTCGTTTATCAGGTGGTGTTCGTTATATTATGAACAAAAATCATCCGGCAGCCATTGTAGTTGAGTGCACCTTGGAAAACTCTACGGGTTACCGATTGTGAGTAAGTTGTTAACGCACTTTTTTAATGTTTCACACACAGAGTTTTCTCTTTGTTATTATCTATTTTGTGTATTTTATAATAATTTTAATCGAACATAAAAAATAATGTCACACTCACAATTTTGTTTTCTATTGTATATTGGAAGACTCAAAATCATTACATAACTAATGAATCGTTATTTCATCACTGAAATATAATTTAAACCGTGCTTAAATTGTTCTTTTAAACTCGAAGTCTATTGGTGCTCCATTTTCAATTATAGCTTAAATAGTTGAACATTTATATTATAAATATTTTACAGGTGTAACAGAAACAACTAATAAATCTAATTAACCTGCTATGTAATAACTTGTATTATTATACATTTTTTAAATACATTTCGATTTAGATATTATTGTCAATTTTATAAGCAATACCGTGCATACTAGCTGATCTTTATCGACATTGCCAGTGACAAATTAAATTCCCGAGGATTTACCCCTTTTCAAACGCCATTAAGGTTAAACTGCACAGATAACACAGTTATTTAGGTTGTTTTGACCAAAAATAAAATACAGGTCAAAAATTATATCCAATAATACTATCTATTTTATTTACTGAAACCTATGCACACAATATATAAATAAAAAAATTATAGTTTTTCGTGAGTCATCTGTCTTAGGTTAAGTTTATTGTTTTTTTATTTATGTGTTGAAAAGTAAAAAGTGTGTAAAAAAAATTAAAAAGTTGGCTATGATACTACGAAACTTGAAGGAGCTATTGATGACAACCTTATGAGAATCGGTCAAACTGAAGGAAAACTGAGGATTTGCATAAGGGACAAGGGTAGTCCATTTTAGGTCTTCGATTTTATATAGGTAGGTTTATATATTATTAGTGATAGCTGTAGGGCGTAGTTGTCCTTGGCAAATTAAATAATGGCAGTGGATTTAACCTGTCTTAAACTCCGTTAAATATAAGCTACATAGTTTTAACACAGCCATTTGGGCGGTTTTAACCAAATTTAAAAACAGATCCTAAATGATATACAATTATAATAAATATTTTATGTAACCAATAATAAGACTTGTAGACTTGAGCCCCTCATTAAAATGCAAAATCGAAAAAAAAATTGTCTTCGAGGTGCACATCCTCGAGTAGTCCGCGAATGCCGAGTGTATAGTAGATATTTCCTTTAGGTATGTACCAAATTCCAGAACCACGAATAAAATAGATTTAGTTGTGGATCACTTACACACACACATTACACATATAATGCAATATTTATTTTTACGTGTAGTTAGTTAGTTAATTATAAATATAATTTTCAGATATGTATGTGACACTCCAAATTTCAGCGTCCACTTCTATTAAAAACTAATATTGAGTTAGGGTTTATTATTAATGTCTTATCAAATGTATAATAAAGTCCACTAAAAATATATAATATTTTGCTTTATATGCAATTATAATAGTATTTCCATTCAAAGACGGTTCAAGGCTTCAACAATATGATTATTGTTCCTATTTTACTTAAATTATTATATTATAATATATGGTTTAAGTTACCATAGTTTTATACTAATGGCTTTTAAAAAACAAAACAAAAAGAATACATATATGGTGCAGTTGAATTTAGTTCACAGAATCTACAAGTATTTTTTTATTTTTATTACCTTTATTAACATTTTTCTAAACATAAATTTTATATAAAACCATATGAAATAAAATATGATCGGTAGGTATGTTATTAATCGTTCACAAAAATATATTAGTTGATAAGTACTTTGAATTCAAAGCAAGAATAGATAATTTACATAAATTATATAATTAGGCATTTGAAAATCAATATATGATTAATGAAACAATTCCTATTTAATAATCTGCTTATAACTAAACTTCAAATTAAAGGAAAAAAATATAACTTCTAACCGGGTAATTTAGAATTTATATATTATAATATGTACAACTGTACAAGTGCCTACATTTTTTATTTTTTTATTACTTAAGTTTTACCATTGCTTTGAAATAAAATCTGAATAAACTTTAAATTGTTTTAAAAAACGTCTACGAAGAAAAAAAAACACTGTAAATTTCAAATGGGAACAGTTGAAAAGAACCAGAGTAAAATTATACTAGATACTAACTTTATCACTTGAGCTTTAATTTTTTTTTTCAACAATAACTAAAATAATTAGTTCAACTACAACTTTAAGCCTTTTCCGTGTAATATTATGTAAATATTTCATAAAACTCGCCCAAAATACATACCCTTTTATAATTTCCTGAGATCGTCAATTGTTTAAGTAAAATTAATTTTCATTCGTTGCAATTTAATCGGATTACAAATGGTTATTTTATTGCATGGTCGAAATTTTTATCAAATAAATATTTATTTAAAAAGAACCAATTGTGAAATAAAAACTAAACGATATTTATAGGTACAAATTTGTATGAGTTGTTATGCTAAACACATTTAGGTACTTTTAATTTGTAATATATAGGCAACTATATAATAGCTGTATGAATAACAAGAAAAAATATTTATGAAATCATGTCTTCTTAGATTTAAGTATTTTCCTGCTTTAGATGTCGTTACCTACATTGTGATATATCATATATTATAATGTACAGTTTATTATCGAACGTATAAATGAGTATATGTTTATAGAACTCAATTATAACGAATAGCGTTTGTAATTGAATATCCTTTTACGAAAAATATGTTACACGTCAGACAGTGATTCATCTTACAGAAAAATTATATCTCTTGACGGTATTCTTATTTCTTTGTTAATTGAAAAAGCTCTAATCCCGGATGGTTGTCCAACATAACGATTTCGGGATTATTCCTGGAAAACCGTCTCATGGCAAATGAAAAATAGTCTTGTCTCTTTGCCCAAGTATTTAGCAAGCGGAATTAATTATAAGACCCTCTACGTTAACCCTTGATGTCTGATACAATTTAAATTTACAGAGCGTAAATAGTAGAACGTACATTCGAATAGTTGTGTATTTTTCAAACGTTAGTTCTTCTTGATTTCCGTATACCTGCACAAACAAAATAAATGTGAGTTGCGGCCAAACGTCGTTAAAAGACAATGTAATATTATAATACAGTATAAATGACGTTTACAAGGGACCAGGAACAAATGGTCATAATATCAGATGGTCATAACAACCAACATTTAAAAAAAGTTATTACAGGACCAGTAAACATTATAATTTTATATTCCAATCATAAAATGTTAACCCCTAATTATCTATATATTTTGTAAAAAGTTAAGTTATTTTCATTTCATATGATTTTTTACATAAAAATAGTAATGAAATATAATTGATAAAAGTTTCCAAGATTATTTTCGATTGGACTAAGAATTAGTTTTTTAAGTTAGGTATACGAAGAAAAATATATTTAATACAACGTTTTTAATCTCGTAATTTCACCTCGTAAATTGGATTGTTTTGTTTTGCCTTAAAGTTAGGTTGGTGATTACAATATTATTTAGTTTATCAATTATTTGACTAGGTTATCCAACGTAAATAATTCTGTACTTATGATTTTTATTATTATTATGTAAGTACAGTACTGAGTGTACTTTGATTGTAGATGAATGGAAACAGAACAACTCTGACACTGGTAACATCCTCGGTGGTGATAGTGGAATAGTGTTGGTGGAAGGGGATAGATTTAGCTTATCGCTGACTGTTGTACGGATATCTGTAGGTTGATTATTCATATTTAAAGGTTTTGTATTTTGGTTGACATGTTTGCACTGTTTTTGGTATTAGGAGGCTTTTTATTTGGTGTTAATATTGAACATGTTTTATTTGATATTTCAGTGTTAATTGTTAGCGATTGACCTTCGGTTGGCATTGTTGTTCATCTCGGAATAATCATCTTCGTTTGAATATTAAATTATACTGTACTAAATTTAAATCAAACGGTTTTGTAGTTTACTACAATAGGACTCCTATTGAAAGCTTATCGTTAAAAGCGCTATAATGATATATTAAAATATTGTCTGTCGAATAGAGATATTTAGTTATATACCTCAAATTTTAACCTATGCTTAGGTGGAACTCAAAATAATAGATATGGTAACGAAAGTCACGACGCACGGAAATGTTAATGTTGATCTTAAATTATTATATCATATAATATATATTAGCTACAGAAACCGATATTGTGGTTTGCTATAGAGAAGTCAATATTTTACTAAAGTGTATAATATCGTATAAGGTGTATAATACCTATGTTATATGAGCTTTTAACAATATTAACCGAATAAGTGCAGGTTTGATGTGCCGTGAAAGATAAAATATCTCAACCACCTCAATATGAAAATCATAAAACCGTTTAAAATATATATATCGTAATATATATTACACGATATAATATTATATATGGGTGCGTGGGCCTTCGTGGAAAATGTGAGCATTTTATAGGTTAAGTATGTAAATGTACTAGACTACGTAACGAGCACGTGTGTCTAGAAATCGTTATGGTTTTCGAAAATGTTAGCTATGATGGGTACATGGATGATTTATTTCTATGAAAAAGTGTCCGAGTTATAGTACCCATGTGAATTTATAAAATTTTTAAACTGTGTAATTAAAAATGGATAGCACAACGATTTCATTAGGAGTCACGTATTTATGATTTCCTGTACATTATACTGTCCAAAAAATCGGATTTGAAATAATAAGTATGTAATCACAATATAATATCGTTATCTTTGAAGACCTTAGATTTCGGCATTATTTGGAAGGCTGCTAACATCGTTTATGGTAATAACAAATGTGTTTTAGTAGATAACACATCGCTATTCGCTGCAAAACTATAACCAACTTTCTATACGATACCGATTCGTGACTCAATTACACGGTTTACAGTACGTAGAGTATAATACTGTTACTACCATGGTCTTGGTAAACTTTTACATAGCCAATATACATGCTACGAGTGTATAAACATATAATATTCACAATATACGTATTATTTTAATGCATCGTCTGAGCGCGATGTATACGGAGATTGTTGTTATACAATATTATGCTCAGAGTCGGATAATATGATATTATCATTTAGACTATTTAGAGCAGCAGCTGAACTCTGATAATTCATATTTATTCCGCAAAAGGCATGAATTACCTGAATGGAGATCTGAGGTATAACTACCGGTTTCTCCGAGTCCGCCACGCTGTCCGATACTACTCAACGATTACTTATTTTACTGACCGACAAAAAATGTGTTGTAAGGTTATATTATAGGTACTCGACATATAAATCGAATCCATAGTTTTTTCGGTAATAAATTTTGGTATGTCGCTGAAAGACAATTTTTCGTTTTCATATTGTGTTATTATAATATATTGTATACCCTGCGAACGGAAAAGCACCAATGTGCAGTGATCGTGTATTCGTGTCTTTTGAATATTGATATTTAATGTGTAGTTTTCTTTGTTGGGTATTTTTTTTCGTATCATATAATATGTACAGCATTACCTATGTGTTAGTTTATTGCTATTGTCATAAATTAATATTTAAATAAGCAAATACGATTGCTCCGGGGTGTGATAATTTCCAATACGTCTATGGCCTGTGCATACTTCATGCAATATTAGCCAATTATTTGGGTTAAAGTTTTACAAACTTTACAAGTTTATCAAATAGTGTATTGCCTATTATTTACTATATTATTACTGTTGATCAAAAGGGCCCGACAAAATTGTTATAATTATCGATTATTTTGCACAAAATTCGGACGCATCTCCGCTATAGATTTAAGTTTTATGAAGTAGAAGTTTACGAATAAACAGCTAGGCATGCTGTCTGTGCCCCACGTAGTAAGCAGTAAGCTGTGACGGATTATTGTACACTCTGGCAGTAGACTTTGGAGATGGCGCCATATCGTTTAAAATTGAAGCACCGAATACTGTATTTTATATAATATGTTTTTTTGTCACGATTACATCGAACGTTTGGTTTTAAATTCCTGTTGATTCGATGAAAAAAAACCTTTTCCGTCCAGCGGGTGGAAAATTGGATATCCTCGCTACACACCGATTATAAATGTTACTGTTCAAATCATATTATAAATATATACATAGTTCCATAGCGTTTGTGAATTGGGAAGGAGGGGCTGAAAAAATAATATAATTTTATTGAGTAAGCTTAAAAAAAATATAATAGGAAATGTTCAGGGGTCTATTGGAATCTATTTGCGCCTATGAATATAAATATTAATATACATTAACGTTTTATCAAATTTATCAAATACTAGTGGTTAGATAACTCCTATACTGTTCTATATGAAACCATTTGTTGAATCTCGAATCTACTATAATATCAAAATGTTCAAAAGAACAATTATATTTTATAAAATATAATATTTCAAGTTGAAATGGTGAAAAACTTCGATATTTAAACAATATATAAAGGTTTTAGTTATTTTGCTGTATTTTAAAAAACCTTAGAACCTTAAGAAAAGTCAATACGGCGATCCTGCTCAATGATGAGGAACACTAGACACCTGCTGCCACTATATAGTATAGAGTTACTTCACTAGTTTTTTCTTCTTTATATTTCATTAAATTATGTGATCGAATCAAATGTACCTACCTATAGTTTATTATTTTACTACTAACGTCCCTTGGACCCCCTCCGACGGCATCTAAATTGAAAAATCGGCGTTTATCGATATCTCTTCGACTCTTCAGATCAATAGGCATTAATGTATTATAGTATTAGTATTAGGCTGTTTGTAATTTATTATTTTTACGGAAATTACGGTTATTCTATTTTGGACGATGACCAATTATATCATCACGATACCCATACTATTCCGCAATAACCATCGCATATACCTATGATTACGCAATCTATTTCAACCCTCATTGAGGGTTATTACATTAACTACTTTAGCTGGTAATCATTTTATGATGGTAATATTTACGTCGGTACTTATCCTTTTAAAATACACATAGACGACACACACACACACACACACACACACACACACATACACACAATTCAGCTTATAATTAAATAGCTGTTAATTTTAATTAATATGTTAACCATGTTCTTGTCGCGTTTATGTAATTTATAATTTTTATCTCACCAGCAGCCCTTGTGTGTTTTCATTCTCACTATTCACCGTACAAGTACGTCATGTTAATAAAAACAATTATTTCAAAAAGCTATTTTAATTTTATTTTTATACATATATATATATATAGTTAATAATATTATATATTATATATATGTATGATTGTATGAACATTAATCCGTAAAGAGGCACATACCGCACGTTTAAGCTCGTAATGCATATTTCATAATGTGTTAGTGTGCATTTTCGTTTGAACACATTCCACACAACATTACAATATATGGGCTGCTGTGTCTAGCTGTTCAGCGTGTAAAACAAAATAATGAGATTAAAGGAAATAAATACTGTAGATTAAATTAGCAAGCTTGAACCAATATTGGATTATTCAATCATTTACCAAAATAAACACGCTATATGCTCAAAAGATGCTCCAATATATATTTATCTTTAAATAATAACATTATAATATGTATTTATACTTACGCCATAATATTGCACTGCATATTGGTACATCGCCGATTGATACAACAATGTATATTGTAGTATTTTACCTACGTATTATGCAATATGCGTATTTGGTTAGAAATTCAATAGTGTAAATGTTTTATTCATGTATTTTCAACTGCATTTTAGATTTTAAATAAACGTATAGGTACCTACCAAAAAAATACACTTTTTAATAATAGAATTTCAATTTTTTTAAAGTAAATATATTGTTTAACTGATTCAATAAATATATTTAACACAGGTGTTGTACTGCACACGTCACATAAATATGTATAATATAATTTATAGGTATAGATTTATCATTTATACAGTTTTATCTAGACTACGAAATTGGTAGGAATTGCATTAAGCCCTATCGAAATCTTTTATATTTTGCTTCATAATTTTAAATGGCCTTTTTATATTATTCTCGTCTAGTGAAATGTAGTACAATCTTAAATTATGTGCTATATTATACACCAAGAAGTGTTATAAAAAATGTTTATACATAATACATAAACACATGTGATGCACTTGAGGTGTTTTGTTTCATGTCCGCAAGGTTTTTCAAAAATAAAATAACCTTTATTTATATTTATTTGTTTGTTCTATGTAATTAGATAATGATAATAATTTATGATTAATGATTTTTAAATATAATTGTATCCAGACTTCCCGAGTAAAATATTAATAATTTATTAGGATAATATTAAGCTTAAGCCCTTACCGAAGGGTGGTGTAAATACTCAATGAAGTGGGTGAAAACTAAACATAATAATATGAAGTATTACTAATATTAGTATTTACTGTGCCATGGTCAATGTGATTGTTTTATGATTTTTTATACATACATATTAAACAATATATTATATTGTATATTTTCTCAATATTGAAAAATTAATCACTACCTATCTACATTCTACATGAATAAACGTAATAATATAATTCTTACTTATTGTTAAAAATTATTATATCTGTTTAAATTGTAATAGCATGTTCTTCATTTTAAAACTAAAATACAATTATAAAGCCAGAAGAATAGTTACTTATAAATTTAAGAAAAAAAAAACTTAAAATAATTTATAATAATTAATTTTTTAACGATTTTCACTGTACCTCGCAATATCTGTAGTTGTTTTTTTAATTTATCGACTAACACTTAACAGTGCCATCAGCTGAATGCTAACCATATACAAATATAATTGTTGGGATAAAATTAACGCGAGTGATGAACTAACACGATTTATGAATGTAAATGAACAAATTGTATTAATAAGATTAATTCAGCTTGAAAGGGTCTTATAATTTCATTCTTTGAACAAAAATTTTACTCACATTTACTTTTTGAAACAGGAATAGTGATCATAGCTTTTTATGGGCATTTTAAATCATCTTGGCAGTCAAGATGCACAATTATATTATGTAGGTACTATAGTTAATAAAATAGAAAATAATAAAATAAGCTATAATATTTCTATTCAATTTTAAAAACGGGAACTAGTATTTTCAAGAATCGGAACAGAAGCAAATGCCAGCACGATGAACCGGAACACTGTTGTAAAACTTTTACAATTTAATAAAATAAATAAAAATTAATGAAAACTAAACACACTGTGACTACACTGATAAGAAACAGTAAGTTTATTATTTTACCCAATTGAAATACATTTTAAAAGTAAAAATATTCTGTTGCGTGTCAACTTCAGTTTACAGTTTAAGAAATAAATTAATCATTATAATTTTTAATATTTGTTTTTTTTTTATTATTATTCAATCTGTGACTATTTGATCGCGGATTATAATAAAATGTTATTAAGTTCAACACCATTTTATCCAAACTATATTTTATTACTATATTTTATATTATTTTATTGAATAATTTACATAATAATAATTACATACATATGTATGCTTATAATTACTGTAGTACATATTTTTTGATAATAAATATAACTACATCATCGGATTTTAATATCACCTATAATGTTTAAAAGCAGTAGACTATATTACTATGTTGTAACTTGTACTGTTGTATTAGTATTCTAGACGTTTGAAACGTTTGATCCTTCTAAGGTATATGCGACTTAGTTCCGGGCTACCGACTTCTGTTTAAAACTTGCAGTACCTCTCTTGCAATATTATGGTCCAGGTATCATTAAGCTCAGGTAAAAGTGGAAACACTTTAATAGCATCAAAATGTATTTGTATTTGTCGACAAGATCAGACCTGTATATAAATGTGTGTGTTTGTGTAATACTGTGTCCCACAAGGAGTTACTGATTTAAAATGGCGGAATAGATTTCGCATTAATCCTACCTACCACACCTCTAACCTGACCTTCACGTTGCAGGTACATTGCAATAATTCACCCTCTGAGGCCGCGTCTGGGCCGGAAGACGACGCTGATGATAGCCACCAGCATTTGGGTGGTGGGCACCATACTTTCCATACCGAACCTGATATTCTTCACCACGCACACGGAACAGTTTCCCAACGGTGACCAGAGAGTCATATGCTACGCCGAGTGGCCGGACGGCATCACCACGAATAGCTTCCAGGAATACGTGTAAGTATATCATAATATGAATTCGGTTCAAACCTGAAGAAAAAAAAGTATATATTATAATAAAATGTGCAAAGTCTTTCACTGGCTCGTACCGTGTACCGTCGCTGGTAAACACTTCGTGAACGTGTTCTGAAATTTAAAAATGAACGAAAAGATAGAAACACGCGTGGCCAGCGTGGGAAAAAGGCGAGGGGGTGCGCAAATGGACGCGTCATTGGGTTTAAATGCAATATGATAAACGGTTTATTCTGGACGGTTTGAAAAAAAAACCTTAGAATATTATAAAAACATATTGTTGTATCGAAAATATTTCCATCGAATTTAAATAGGTGCAGCATGCAACTTTTCTCTGTTTTTATTTCGGATATATAACCATATTATGTCTATTGGATAAGTTGCATACGATGTTACAATCTCATATAATACAATACTATATTCTGACATTACATGTTTTTACATACATATTTAGCACATTTTAATATATCAAATTCAAACGTTGAAACATCGATACTAACAAGTTACATTGTACAGTGACAAGTAATATTTGCATGTATAACTGTTATAATAATGTTATGTGATATAAAATCTTAAATCACAGAGAATTTTTTGAACCGAAAAAAAATACATTTTTGTAATTTATTCAGACCTGAGAAAGTTCCGTTTTAAAAGTATCTCGTTCCGTTCACAGTTCATTTCTTAACAAAGCTTTATTCGATCAAAAAAATATTTAAACCTCCACTTTAGTGTGAGCAATAACATTTTATATAATATATCTATTGTGGTATACTATGTAGGTACGTATATCAATTAAAAATAGTCAAGTGCAGCTGAATCTAATGCGTATCAATGTCAGTTTTAACATACTGCATTAATACTCTGTAAATACTGATCGTTAAAAATTACCTTGGTAAAATGTTTGTACCTATTAATTTCGTTTTCACCAATATAAATTATAAATCGTATACAAATAAATTACGTTTCCATTAATTTGTTTGTGTGAAAAAAGCTACAATATTACCTTTATACAATAATTGTAAATAGAAGAACTCTTTTTTTTTCATTTCGATGAGTATAATCTATTACGGTTCGTTGTACTAACAACGTTAGTATTTTATTATTAATCAATCATTATTAGGTATACTATCATATTATGAAAAAACAAATTTTCAATATTATAATAAAATCGTTTCAAATTAATATAACGCGTTTGCCGTATAACCCCTTGCCATAAAAAATATAATAATTTGTAGAAGTGATAAAACAATACTGTTTTACAAACAAGCATAATATCGTATTGTATAAAATATACTATAGGGTGAATTGTTGAGTTCGGAAATGATTTTAATTTCAGAGTAAGTCGTTCTGATTTACAGTTAATACCTATCTAATATAAAACTGTATATTATATTATAATACCACCATCAGTTATAAATCCTTTTGTAAGCGTGAAATGTCTGATCAGTAAAATCGACACGAGACTATATGTGATTGTCAAATTATTACACTATTTTGTCATTTATATCAGAAAATCTATATTGAGAGATTAAAATGCGCACTACAGAAATAGGTATCTACCTAAATAGTTTATTTGGAATTTAGTACTTTTAAGATATTTATCAGCAGCTATAATATGATATTCACAGAGCTTTGTATTGTATTTAGTTTACTGTAGAAAAATACATTTCGAAGAGTTTCAAAGTCGAAATGGTAACTTATATTGGGTACCAATATTTATTGAATTTTGTATTCTCTCTTATTCGTAAGTGAAAGTATTTTGATTTAGAGATGCATTGAAGTATTTTGAAAACATAAAAAAAAATTGTATTACTTCTGACCAACATAAGTCTCGATAATAGTTTTATACAGAGAACGGTGACTGTCGAGTTTTGAGGGTCTATAAATAACGTACAATACAACTTAAAGAAAATTGGTTTATTTTATTAAAAAACAGTGGGTACCTAATCCCATTTTGAACAATCGTGTTTTGAAAATTATATCACTGAGATAACTCCGTCAGCGGCAACAATATGTTGAAGGTAAACCCTGAAGTTTTCACTAGGTTGTCCGGAATATTTCAATTATACTAACTAGCAATGATTTTATAGAAACTATACGAAAATATGTCAATAAAATAACTTAGATCAAAATTAATATTTGAATGTTAGTATTGTTTTATAATTCGAAATTAATATGTATTATTTAATGCTATTGTACGGTTGGATTATTATTATTGGACAACCCGTCGTTAGTTACAACTTACAAACGATTTTATTTTTCAACTGTCACGAGTAAAAACTGTCCGTCTAAGTCCTATATATAGTCGTTGTTAGATGAAACATTTTTAACTCGTACTACATGAATGAAATTCAAAAGTTGGAAAAAAAAGAAAATACATTATTCGATATAGTGACTGAATAATTAACTTAAACTAATTATTTTTGAACTACTGTGCACACATCTCATGCTTGTGTACACAATACACGATGAAAATACTAAGTTAACTAAAATGTAATATTATATCAAAGGTAGGTAGCACTTCTACGTGCGTTTACAATAATATAAATACAACAATTTCACTATATGTTCCTTTTATACATTAAACATGTTTACGTAGATGAAATTACGCTATCTTTATCTTTTTATTTTAGATACCTAAACTTGTATATGAATATAATACATTGCGTATAATAATGCATCACGTCATTAAAACCTAATAACATAATGTAACCAACATAAATCGTAATATTACGACATTCAACAAACCCCCCGATGTTTTGACGATCATTTTGTGCATAGACTTGTCGATATTTCCTTTACAATTAAAATAAAATTATAAAATCCACACACGTCCTCGATAATAAATTGGTTCATCGAAAGTTACGATTGCTTTTAATGGAAATTTGTTTTGCATTTTTCACTTATTAAATTCCAGTTTTACGCAGTCAATAAACTCACCTTCTTTATTGCCCTGACGATATTATATCTTTATCGGTGGCTATTATATTATAATATATTTTCAGTTATATAATAATAATATTATTTTCTGTCGTAAAACGTTTGTTGATTTAAGATACAGCTATACAATTTCCGAATATTAATGAAGAGACACTTTATTATTTGCATAGTAGTTTTTTTTTCGTGAACTTTGACTGCGTATATTAATATTTTCTCAAAATATGCATTTAAACCTAACGGTAAACGGTCAAACATTATTTTTTATAAATTTTTTTTTTCATGACTAATTCTTTGATATTAAGTTTATGTATCATAATTCATACTTCTTCAATTTTTTTTGGCTTTAAAGACTGCAGTAATATTTAAGCAGCTGGTATAGATGCCATTCGTTTTAAAACCCTCTTCTTTATAATATACAAACATATCTTTATTATACTTTTTATAATGAGATAGGTACTATTAAGAAACAAACTTACTAAATAAAAAATAATTTATACATTTTTGGAATTTTGATGAATTTTGGCAAAACTTGAACTTTGAATGCTTGTTTTTAAAAAAACCCTAGTACGACGGTATTTTTCTTGTAGAGAAAAATCTATGAATCAAAATATGTTTTTGTTAACAAGTAACTATAACATAAACCTTACGAAACATTGGTCAGAAACATTTTATCCAGCTCAAAAACATATTTATGAAAAAAATTGCGCATGTTTATTTTTAATATTTTATAGCAATAATAGCAAAATAATAAAATAATTCCTAACACCTTATAAGAAACCTTGAATTTAATTACTTAAGGTTTTGGACAGAGCGCAATTTTTTTTCTTCACAATTACAGATGAACAACTTTAAAAAAAAATTGTAAATTGAATATGTCACTAAACAGCACAAAAAAAAATCAAAATAATTTCAAAATGTACAATGGATGGAAAATGCTTATAAAATAATTTTGTAAACATTTCGAGTATCAACGTCGATTTATTTTTTTAATTACAACAAATTAAGATTACAAAAATATTAAGAAAAGTAAGTGCTTGGAATCTTAAAAGTTGAACACTCAAAATTATCAAATAGATTCACTTACCTACCTGAGAAGTATTGAAGTTTCAAATCAAAGAAATGGACTACTAGAAATCATGTACTAGAAATTCGTTGGTCCCGAACCGGTGTATAACACTCGGATAATGACTCAAGTAAATGATATGGTGCAAACATCCAGGTACATTTTTCTTTTACACAGGTTTGAGTCACCGAATTTCTAGATGCATATAAAAAAACATACTTAACGCACTCCATTCTAAAATCAATAAACACATTGCTCGGATTAGAACCTAAAATGTAATGCAAATAAAACCGGGCAAGTGCGAGTTGGACTCGCGCACAGAGGGTTCCGTACAAACCTGTAGGTATATAAGTAAAAGTTTTTTTTATTTTTATTGCAAAATGAAATTTATAACATAAAAATATGGAAAGCTGGAGGATCATAAATTAATGACAAAGGTATCTTTATCGTTCCAGTAATCCTTCATTTTATATTAACATCTATCATTTATTTTATAATATAACAAGGGCAAGCTTTTTTATCAAAGTTATTTATTTACAGTTTTTTAGTCACTATTTAGAAATCTGGTACAAAAATGTTAATTAAGAATTAAATTTGAACCAGATTTGTAAATGGTGACTGAAAAAGTTATGATTAGTACCACATTGAACATTGAAATTCGAAAAAACGTTATCTATAGTTGTACTACTTCGTGTAGTGCTAGTGTTTATTAACGGAAACATGTTTAGGGATGAAAAAAATGTGGAAATTCCATTTTGGGGATTCATTCTAAAATCGATATTGAAGTCTCCCACAGCAATCAGACGAGAACATGATGTATACCTATTGAGGTTGTTGTCGTATATTGCTGTATTTATGCATTCTATTGCAACATTAATTGGACATTGTGGTGACCTATATACAGTTATCACTCTGACATTAAACATTTCAAAATGCAAGCATTCACAATGGCCGTTTGCAGCGCCTGGGTTATTTAAATAATATTTTTTACATGATCCATCTGTCACGGCATCTTTGAGACTGCGACGTACATACGCGATAGATCCCCAACCTGGATTTGCATTAGATATAGCTGGACCATCGGATTGCGTTGACATAAAAGTTTGATTTTGTTACAGTTTAAAGGTATTATAGACTTAAGTATTTAATATGAATTTTAATTTAATACCTCAACGCGTTCATGAGATAAGGAGTAGTAACTTGAAATTTTCAAAATTGTCAAAAATATTTTTCAAAAATATTTTTTTTTTTATATGATGAAACTAAAAATTTACGGTTTTCGTAATTTTTCCTATATCTGTACTATATGACGTGACTTCGTACGAAATTTCAAGATTCTAAGTTCACGGGAAGTACCCTGTAGGTTTTGATTCCCGTGCGAGTTTCGAAAATTTGCGGAAATTTGCGGCCTAAATGGCTGTATCTTTTGATTGCGTTGGCTTAGAAGGTTGATTTTTCTACAGCTTCCAGGGACAGTAGACCTGAGTATCATATACAAATTTCAGTTTGATACCTCCACGCGTTCCTGAGAAAAACGCTCTTGACAGACGGACGGACGGACGGACAACAAAGTGATGTTATAAGGGTTCCGTTTTTTTCTTTTGAAGTACGGAACCCTAAAAAGAACGTAGAGAGCATAATATAGATAAGTGTGACCTAGGGACTGTCACGAGCGCGACTGACTTCTTAATCTGAAATATTAATTGTAGTAGAATAAAAATAAAAATAAGAAGGGAGGTAGTACGGGGGGTAATAACGCGGTAGATTAAACAGGTGTGGATGACGTAATAGCTATTAGCGCACCTATTTATGGAATTCTTATTCTACTTCTGTATAATATTATTAGTTAAATACATATTATTAATACATATTATTATTATTATTATATTATTAGTTGAAAATTCGTCTTCGAGTGAAAAATATATGTGTGTTCACTTTCCTCGTATGGCTGTGAACAATATTCGTTAACCCTTGTTGGAATGGATGTGTCTCTGATTGGTGTAGGTCGATGCACGAACTATTATTTTACGATTTAGATTATAATATCCTATCACTGTTAAGTTCATATTTTCATTATACACTGTCGACTCACTGTATTTTCGATTGAACAGTATCTATGTTGGTATTTTTGTGAGGAGATAAAGGATTTGATAGCACGAAAGGATTGGGAGTACTTTGGATTTTAGTATTGATTAATATTTTGATATATGTGTTATTGTAAGATACATTAATATGATATATTACGTGCGTGTTCTTGTAATTCTCTGGTTATTTATATCGTCGGTTTATGTTTATTATTCTATGGTAGGTTTTTCTTATACATTTGAGGTTTAAGTTCCTTTAGAAGGAATGGATACAGGGCGTCAGATAAATTTGTCTGATTTGTTCCTTCAGAACTTAAACTGCAAATTACATTTTGATAGCTCAAAGTCTAGGAGAGACTTATATTTTAAGGTTAATAGATTATAATATCTTTTGAGGTTCAACGTGTATTACTAGGTATTAACGATAGTTGAAACAATATTAGAAGAAAAATGTCAAGATTAAAATAATTGTGGTTCCATGTGATTATGTGAAATGTCAAAGTTTAACTCGATTGACATCGATTTTACACTACTATTTACTATTCACTATTTACAGAGTTACCTACCTATACTATCAGTACTCACGGTACTTAGAAAAAGTTTAACAGGCTTAAAAGTACAACAGTAGCTATTATCACGTAGGCATGTTGTTTGTTGTTTGCCAAAGATCGTTGAATCGTGACGCTTTTCATTCGACGTGGAACATTTTATAAAGTACAATATTATAATGGAATAGAGATGGATGGAATAAAACATTGACATTTATAAAAGTAATTTAATACAGTATATGGACCGTACCACTCGGGGCATGTTAGTTATTCACTTGCTGTTTAAATGTTCACTCTAATGAATATATACAACACTATATAGCTGTCCCGCCCATTGTTACTTGTGCCAAAGATTTATTTTTTTTTTATAAAATATATTTGTAAAAAAAATGTATACGCCATATTTCTATATTAATTATTATAATAGTAATATAATATGCAACCAATGGCTACCCCATTAAGAAAATAAAAAAATATTTTTTTAGCTATTTACGGGGGGCTTAAAAATGAGGTATACAAATGAGGCCTCCAATTCTCAAAAAATCTATTGATATAAATCGTATTGAAAACGGTTCAGCAGTTTTCGAGTTTACTATAGGCACACATCTTGTACCGCCTAAGGCACTGCAAACTCGGTGAAATATAGGAGCGATTAGAGTCTCGGGCCCTATTAATCCGTGCGATTCTGCGACCAAATTATATAATTATAATATCGAGTTATGAATTCGCGGTGGGAAATCTTGCGGGTTTTGCAAGAGATAATTTCGGAACACCTCTACGTGGTGAAAATCATAAATCAAAGGTTTATGCTTTGTTAATAAATAATAGGTACCTACTGTGTAAAAATAAATCATGTAGTTATGGAATAAAGATCACGATTTATTTTGACTGATCATTTGGTCTATTATCATAATATGTTTGACATCAATAGGCCAAAATACAATTTTAATAATTCTGTTTACATATGAATTCGGTTGCTTTCACATTAAAATCAATTGTATAAGCGTCTGGAAAAGCGTGTGGACAATTTGATTCTTAAAACGACTAATATTTCTTATGTGAAAATCGAATAAAATATATTTGTCTTAATGTCATCATTTAAAACAATATATTTTTTTAAGTAAATACCTTAATGTGAGTGCCAATTTTCCTGCGACTATTATGGGTTGGCTTCTTTATTCAATTGTTAGGTTTATTGCCCGATTCTATAACTGTTTACGGCCCATGTGAAAAAATTCACCAACCTTTGTCTCATTATTATTTAAATGACTTTTAATTAAAACTTTGAAAGTACCTTTACTTTCATTAAATTTGTAAATATTGTCTAAAACTGGCTATATTTCAAGAAGTCTTGAGGAGAAAAAAAATCAAATTCTTCTTCTCCCTCCTCCAGTATTCTTTAAATAACTCTACTATATTAGAACACTTACAATTCAGCCATAATACCATAATGGTAATAGTAAATTAAAAACATAATTATTATGCATTTAAAATATATAGGTACATTTTAGTACAACACACGTTTTGACTGAATTTTGTTTGTGTTAATACTGAAAATTTGTAATATTATTTGAAGCATGCCGGCGACCGGCCGTGTTTGGAAAAACAGACGAATCTGGACTACAGTATATAAAGAATAATAAAAATAAAAATATAATAATAATGCTCCGCAACCAGCCACGCTTTGGAGATCTTACATTTACACAAAAACGCTGTAACCAAGGACATTACCTGAAATTAATTTAGTGGTCCAAATTTTTTTTTAATATAGAAACTGGACACTCATCACTTTTACATTCAAAATATAGAAACTCATTATTCTTGTTATTTTTCTACTTTTAAGCAGTTCGGGGGGAGGGGGTGGCAAAACCCTGGACTCTCCCGCAGTTAGTTTTTAGCTGTAACTATGCTCGTGTTGCATGCAGAATTGTATATATACATGAAACATGTATACAAGTACAGTGGCGCCGATCCTTATGGTTTGATCACTTTTCTTATAAAAACGTGACCAGCCAAAAAATCTAATCCTAATTCACTATTACGACTATAATTCATATACGAATTACCAGTTTTGGGCTGTTTTATGGTCAATTTGACTGAGAAGTACTTTTTTCTGAAAGTTCGGCGCCACTGTTACTGTATATAATAGATATCGATCGACCTTGATGTCGTGGTCAGACTAAATATATTTATATTTTCCGAAAAGTTCGGGTCGTTCAAAAAATTTCACTATGATTTTACAGATTTGGAAATTATTAGATAATTATAAGGGATGCTAATTTGAAGATTTTGCATGCCAATAAATTGCATTTGATTCAAACGATAACAAACATATTTCAAACAAATTTTAAAATTCATATTTTAGACGTTAAGATAAATAAAATCAAATCACTGATATATTTACTATATTTATTTTGTTCATAATATACATTTGTTTGAGTGTATTTTTAATATTTCTTAATTAGTATCTTTCCAGCCATAAATATAATTTGAGTTTATTCTACTAAGTTTATAATGCATAATTTCGAATATTTTGGTAATTTAAGTATACTTTAGTTTCCTGTTTTTGTAATCATGATTCGTAAGTGCACGTCCACACATAGATAATATGTAGGGTTTTATAAACTACACAATTTCGTTCAATGCTAAACACATTACTTGCTCGTTGATTTTCACTCTGAACTTCATGGTTGTTATTTTAACTTAGTTAGGTGTTTTTGGTTTTTTTGATGTAACTTGTTGGTTGTTGATTTTGTTCTTTGGTTAAAAAGCTTGAGAATTCAATACAAAGTTTCTCGTGAGATTTTTAAAAAACCGAAAGTGTATAGCCAGGTATATAATAGCAGGTATAATACATACCTGTACAGTATACACACAATTTCTACAAACCACATAAATAATTTTACACAAGCGTGTTGACGCGTTTATTAATAATATATTATCGAATAAGACCAAATAAATAACATGACAATAACGTCGTTTCTTGTAAATAAGTAAATTCGTTAACAGTATTACGGTAGCATATAGCAATCGTTTATAACTATTAACTATTTATAGGTATATTTTTTTTTTTAATTAAACATTCCCCTGGGTTCGTGGTTAGAATTAGACCACACTAACTTCAGCTCATCGTTAGAGGCGATTAAATGAAGCTAGCGGAGAAGAGTAGTCTTCTAGTACCGACCACCGGCGATTCCCACAGCGGATCTATGACACAATAACGGCCCGACGTCGACGTGGAAGAGATGGATGGTCCGGGCGTCCGGCGACCACAACGGGCATCTAGCCGGACACAAAAGTTAAGACACTATCTCGGGACAAACGCGAACAATGGCGGACGTAAAACGACGTCGAACGGATTGGCCGGCGAACACAATGGCGGACTTCCAACCGGACACAAAAGTGCGGAACGAACTCGTGACGAAAACGCGGAGGACACGAGTGTGATAACGGCGGGAGGGGTGGGGACGCTTAAAGCCGGTGCCCAAACACTGGTTATAAAACTTCATAAACTCTACGCATTACGGTCTATGTCTATAGCACCTCAACAAAACATTCACCTGACAAATCTCTTCGTCAGGCTCCACGGTAGTGCACGGCTAGGACTGACCGCGGTTACCGTCGTCGGGTTGGTCGCTGCATCACTACGGCCACGGCGGGTTACCATATCCTGGAAACTAAGTGTCTCATTGGCTGTTGGTTAGGTTAGCACCATGTTGTGTATCAAACTTTACTTCAGCACATCGTGGGCTACCTTTGTGGACACTTGCACACGATAAGACTTAAAATGTATTAATAAGGAATCAAAAATTGCAATTTAAACAGTGTACATTGGATATAATATACAATATGTACGATATAACAAATTTGAAACAATTAAATGTATTAAAGTGACAAATTTCAAGTTATTGCTTAGGTATTAGGTATAATATAATATAATTTATGATAAATTATTAATAGATAATTTATATAAATAAAATCATTTTATGGATAGGTATGCCTAATCAAATAAAACAACCATTAAGAACAACTTAACCAACTTAATACCATAAGCAATAATAGGGGGAGAGCTTAAGCGCTAAAACCTCCAAAATTTAAATTGACCCACATCTGCCCTCCCAAACATATCTTAATTTTGTTTAAGCTTATTCAATATTATATGTGGGATTCAGCTCACCCCCTCCATTTTTAACGCAATTTGCACCTATGCTTAATTTTATTTGATATCCAATAAACATAACATAATTTATTAGAAAAGAGCCACATTCAATGTTACGGAGACGATACTATCATGATTTGTGTTTTCAAAAAAGTCATTGCAACATTACGATACTAACTGTATCGATTATACCTATCTACCTATTCATAATTGTTAATCATATTTTTGTAAGCCACGCCCTGAATATAAATAACATTGTAATATCTATTATAGCGCTGCATCTTTAATTCTAGTAAATTATAATAAAAGAAAAAATGTCATAGGTACTAGGTACCTATATCCTTTTTATTATACATTAAACATATTATACATATTAACTTGATAAATATAGTTTTTTGTGTGGAAATTGTAATATTTGGATGTCCCGCATTTAAATGCGATTGCCGTTTTATCAAGTGTCCCAAATACATTATATCATATTTACACATCACATTATAATAACATGCAATACAAAATTGATGACACATCGATGTGCATATGATGAATGCCTTGTCACACCTAATAAAATACATTCCGAAAATATATGTTTTCTTTTTTTACGATCGAACGTTCAGAAATTACCCAAACACGTATTGATCGATTACCAATGGATTTTTCGGGAGAAAAATGATTCAAATAGCATACTTACAACGTTCGAACATCGTTCTAATGGAGATTAAATAAATTATATACAATGTGATGCATTTAGTATTTACAAAAACTCTTACATTATAATGTCTTATACCATTGAAAGTGTTTTAAATTGCAATAATTATATTTATAATATTTTATTGTTGTACATAATATTATGTTATTACTTTACTACGTTATTATATAAGGTATCTACCATATTAACATCGTTACATATACTATATTGCTGTTTGGAGTATAGGTACCACTTAAAAAAAATAAAAATAATACCTACTCAACTCATCAAAAACTGAAATTTTAATAAATTCTAATAGTACATTTTTTTTTGTTTGTTAAATATTCAAAATGTTAAAGAGTCAATATTTTCAAAATAATATGAAATACAAAATATAGATGGATATTTAAATAAAAGAAACAATCTAAAATTCACTAAAGTATAAAGAAATGGCATATATTACAATTAAAAAAACATTAAATTATTCCACAACTACAGAAACTGAAATAACGTTCAAACAAAATTTTCATAACCAAACAGCGATTCACATTTAAAAAAAAATTCAAACAATAATAATATGTTCCTACCTAAAGTCATAATTATTCTAAATGTTATTCGTGAACTCTTTGCGACATCCATTGAATATTAATATTGAAATTTGAAACGGTGGTTGATGTTTTTAAATGTTAAAATACATGTTGTATGTATAATATGGAACATAAAGCTACCTACTTGTGTTATCATAAACTTTTATCCCCACAAAACTTTGTTTCAAAGTGAATCTAATAACCTGACATAACCAAATAAACTGCAGAAGAAACATGCTATTTTCACTGCCTAATACATTGAATACGGTTTTTTAAGTTCGATGGCTTTATTTTATATTATAATCTTAAACATATTTATTAGGTCAACAAGAAAAGTTGGTTAAAATACGAGTATACATTAAAACCTCCCTATTACGAATAATAATAACCGTCCAGTATAACCGATATCTCGTTTATTTTAGGCACCCTATAACTGAGAAAAATCAGTTGGTACCGAACGATTCCATTATAATGAGATTTTACTGTAATTTATTCTTGGAATGATTATTTTCATTATACGAACAAAATCGTTTTATTTTAATTATTTTCAAGTAATACATATTATATAAATGGATGAATAATTAAGAAGCGTTAAAATCAAAAAAACATTATTTGTATGCTAGAGCTAAAGAACGAACTAAAGTTATGTTATCAATCGCCGAGTGTTGAATTTTGAAAATTATGAATACTAATAAATATTATGATAGATTTCAAAACTATTTTCTACATCTGTTAACAACACTTTCACTGTATCTATATCTTTTATATTTATCTAAGTATATACTTTGCTGAAGCAAATTGTGTTCACTGGAATCAAAATTAGCAACTGGAATTTTTCTGAAATTGAATTCAAATTTTAAAAACATGCTCTACTGACTTCCATAGTCTCATCTAAAAGTAAAACTCTGATTTCAGTATATTATAATGTGTAATGGTCCAGTAATGATATTCCAAGCCGGGTGTTATATGTCTGAGTGTATGACAACTAATTATCAAGGGTAATCATAAAACGAGCTCCACTTGGACCGGAATATATGAATTTTGTGTTGTACTTGGTTTATTTTTTTTTAGTGGTAGAGGAAAGTGTTAAAGGTCATTCAATTTAAATATGATAAGACACATTAAAATGTCTTTATTTATTTTGCGATACGTGGGTGTAGAACCTCCAAATGAAAAAAAAAAAGAAACAACATCATCTTGAACAATTTGTACTCACTATAAATATATATTATACATAATAGCAGTACCCTGCCCTTTACGACGCATATAAGACTTATACCAATGATGATAATAATAATAATAATAATAGAAACAAAACTTCACGAAGTGGCTCAGCGCTCGTAGACGCCGAGTTTTCATTACATATTATAATTTTTTTTTTCCTCAAAATTCTTTTATACGACCATCTGTTACATATTTGAACAATAAGCTTAAAATATGGTAATAAATAAAAATAAAATATGACATGGAATAACGGAGCGCAGAAGCCTCCCTGGAGATACTTCATCGTGGAATAATATTATAATATAATAATAAAATAATGGTCATTCGCCACATGGCTGTAGTATGGGAAAAATTAATATAATATTACTATACAAATAATTACAAATTATAATATAAATAATGAACACTGACCTGATATGTAGAACAGAACTTACACACATTACCTCAGTGGTTTCAGAAAACGAAACCTCACATGCGCTAGCTGACACTCCAAGCTGTGGGGAAGGGTGTCCATCTACTCCCTGTCGGACTAAATCAACCTTTGTGGTTTGGACTTGGCTACATGTGAATATCGTTTTTTTTTTTATTAGTATTGCGAGCTGATGTATTTCTTTGTGTCCAGGTTGGTATATCATCCAATGTCGTGAGTTTGAAAATAGTGTCAGAAGGAGAGTAAACAGATATTTAGGCAACGTGAGATATACTATTAAACCGTTCTTATTTCGTAATGTACCGTCCGTAGTATAGTGATAACGTAAACGTTAATTTTAATAATAAAACAATGTAGTAATAATAATGTAATGAAAATATGTGTTGAATCTATTAATTTCAACATGTGGAACTCAGTCTGATTTGAACGTTACAATTATTGTTCCAAGGTGAAATTAGGTATTAGATTTTCGTCAGTTAGACCATGGACAAACAAAATATGTCATACACATGATTATATTATGCTGAAGTTGAATTGTCAGCCATTAGTTAGGTTAGGGTATAAGTCAAGTTGACAATTGAAAATATTCATAATATAATGTGCAGGATATTTTAAAAATAAACATATGAGTACTCAATTAGTATTTTCTAATTTTTACATACGCATAATTCTCATAATTTATATGCTCTGCACATTAGCCAAACGATGACAAAAGTTTTGTTAAATTAATACATTTTTCAGGCCAAATATTTTTTATTCATGTTTATAACTTTCACAAAAATCCTAAAAACGTATTACATATTATAATACAATGTTTTAAAAAAAACTTGCAAAACTATATAATATAATATTGTATATACAATTATAAACTATGAAATATAAATTTCGAAACTAATAACAGTAAATCTTTAAAGTTTAAAACATATTTCACATTGTCGACGCGATTTGAACAGCGATAATTATTGCGTTTGTAATTAATAAGTTTTTCTATAAATATGTAGGGAAGTTCAACCAATAATAATAATAGTTTATGTAAATATTAAATAGCTACCTATTATTTAAACCAATGACACTATAAATCATAAGCTGTGCCTATATTATACCTCGGTAATGGCTTTTGGATAACTAGAAAAAAAAGAACAAAATATTTTTAAATTTTAGATTGAGAACTATACCAACTTCCACATGGGTTAAACGTAGATGACAGTATGATTCATTGTGAACTTTTATTTTCTAAAGCCTATACCGGCTACGTAATAAATTGAAATAGATATATACTGCAACTGTCAGGTTAAAAATAGGAGGATATGAACATCGAACTCGAATTACCAAGTATATCGATGGAAATCCTATGTCACAGTTCGCGGTCTTGTTGTCTAAGAAAATAATGTTCTGAAATTCGGACCAAAAGATTGTGACATTGATTTGTTTTGAAGAATCGAATTTATTTTTAGAATCGTAAAGGAAACTGTAATTTTTTACTCAATACAGTTGAATATGTTCATAAGAGTGTGACATAAATAAAAACATAGTTTTCCTTCAAAAAAAAATCAACAAGTATGCAATTATGTTTGAGTGACCTTTTGTATAAATAAATAATACTTCAAAATATAACAAGTTTATTGATAATAGGAACCGTTGAAACTACGTTAATATAAAAATGTTTGATCGATCAATCATTTTTTTTTCAGATTTTACATGGGTAATTACGTACACACATTTTACATCATAACATAAACATTTAATATACTGTTATATTGTTTATATACTAGTTCAATATTAAACGACCTACGATTCTACTAATTTTAAATTTCCATTTCCTGATGGAATTTCCATGTTATAACTTATATTATACAAAATGTTTCAGTCTATATTATAATATGGCATGCTCATATTATCATGTTGAAGATTTAAATGCCTGTATTCGTTGAAACAACGTTGAAACTTAAGCGTTGAAAAATTGATTTTTTTCCGTTACTTTTATTGTTGTATAATATGCTATACTCAAAGTCTATTTTAAACATAATAACATTTTTATTCGACCCTCAATAATGTATAATTATATTTTATAATTTGAGTATTAATTTTAAGATTCTGAACGTAGTGATTTAACAATGATGTGTGTTATTTTGGTTCCGGAGACGCTGTAAGAGATACTTTAATAGAAAAATTACACCATTACCTTTGATGGAGGTTGTTTCTGGTAGAAAATTGTATATAATCGATACTTTCTAAAAGTCAAAATTTAAAATTCTTAATAGTTCTTAAAATAATCAGAAAAAAACAAAAAATTAATACGACCATTTGTTGAAGTATAATTAATTAAAACAAATGTTAAGTAACTTCGGTTACCAAAAAAAAGACCCTATATTAACTTAGATTAAAAAAATTGATGATTTAGAAAGTGCCTTTGTAAGATTCCTTATAAATTTTCGATACACAAATTTAAAAAAAATGAGTTCAGCATAAATCCATGATGTTATATGACCGTTTGAGAATAGAATTTTGATAAAATTCGTCAAAATCAAGAAAATGTGCAAATAATATCGTTGTTAATAATTTATAAAATGTTCAATTATTTTTATAGCTAAGAATTTAAAATGAATACAAGGTTCCTCATAAGTAGTTCATACTGTAATGTCTGTGACAAAAATTATTAAAAATATATTAAAAGGTATACATTTGAGCAAAATTAACTATTTAAACAATAAATAACGATTTTTGTTACTCTGTTGCAATTCAAAAATTTTATTTACTGGGACTTAAAATGATTAGTTTGGTTTGGTTGGAAATTATAATTTATACTATACACTATACCATATTGTACCGATAGGCAATAACCTATTTATAGCACAAACGTATTCACACTGTTCTGGCGGTGTAGACTCATAAGTCAATAACAATAATATGTATATAACAAAAATATATATGCGATTATAAAAATTTAATATTAGTAGTATAATAAATGCAATGTTTCCGCAATAATGAATTTAAACTAATGTATTACTAATAGTAAAATAAATGTCTTCAATTTAATGATATCATAAAATATACTTCGTATAGACAGACTGTCTTCGCTTAGAAATGTATTTGGCATGCATCGATTTATCATTGAATTCAAATTCAACACAGAGTGCAGTGACTTACACAACGGCAATAGGTACCCACACTCGACATCTACTGTAAACCAGTTACGCATAGTGGACACATACTTCCCCCATGATTTTAAAAAAAAAAAACATAGGTAGGTAACATCGGTAGGTTAAAATATTTTAAATTTCCCAATTCAATAACAAAAAGATCATCAATATTCAAATATTATAATATTATATGTCTTGTATATCATTATTAAATAAATACTGATTTCATATTAACAATAGGTACCACAAAGGTAAAACTATATATTTCTATATGTTCTACGTAAATAATAAACCTTAGTAATTAAATAACAAAACATGGTTACACTCTTTTTATCATGATATAAACAACACACTGTACACAATGTAAAACTAATATTACCATAATCTTATTAAAGTACCATTTTATATTTATGTATAATAATTGTGTCATAATACACTTGCTAAAAATGATATTGTTTGCCTCAAATCAGTAATTGTGTAAAATAATTATATATTGTATAATACACGGTTTAATTACGTAGCTAGGTACCTTACTTTTCAGCAAATATTGAATACATTTATTTTACCATATTTATTTATGGTAAAGGATTGTGGGTTTTTTTGTATTTTAAATAAGACACGATTGGATGTTTAAAATTTTATATTAGATTATCTGTGATTTATTTGTTTTCTGAAACAAAAGAGTAGTTTCTACTATTTATATTGAATTTCAAAATGTATTTGTATTACATACATACAACTAAACCGCTTAAATGAATATCAAAGTTGAAGATTAATGTTCCATTAGAAGTTTTAATAATTATATATCAAACTCAAAGGCGTCTGATTACTAAAACTGTATTGTGAATGAACAAGGGATTCTTGAATTTATTGTCATAAAATGCTTATGAAATAAAAAGACAAAATGGAAATATAAAAAACAAAGAAAATAAATAAATTTGATCTTGAGGTATGATTAATGAACACGAACGCACAACAATATAAAAACATTCAACGTACAAATATACAACTTTTACTTTCAAACGTAATCAAATACAGAAAAACAAAACTAAAGTATAACTATGACACAATATATTATGTTTTCCGGTTGAAAATTATTATTTTATAAAATTGTCCGTAAACACAGTTGAAACTTGAAAGAATACTATAAAAGCATATTATAGTCAATAGGTGTACAGCACAAAAGTTATATTTGTTTTGTACACGTAGGTGTAATACTTATTATAAATGCACGAAAACTATTATAATTACACAAAATATTTTAAGTTTGTTTGTTTACATACATTTTAATTTAATTTCAGCTATAACGTTTCGTTTATGATAATTACGTATTTCATTCCCATTGGACTGATGGGTTTCACCTACGCTATGATCGGTCACGAGCTGTGGGGAAGTCAGAGCATCGGAGAATGTACACAGAGGCAGCTGGAGCACATCAAGTCCAAGAGAAGAGTATGTTTATTTTAAATAAATTTAAATGCATCATAAGGCAACCAATTATCTTTAGTACCGACGATATAGCGCAGTAGGCTGTCCAATTAAAATCGTTTTGAAAATTACATTTAAATTAATAAACAAAAACAATCCAGGAAAAATTTTTCCCTTCTCTTGCGGTTTATTTTTTGTTGATATTAAAATATAATACTCGTGTTGTTAAAATATATTTATAGCATAAAACAATGTTTTACTGCCAAGTTAAGAGGGATCGAAGTTTAATCCTGTCAGCTGTCGAATTTAACTCGGCTCTTTCTGATTTTTTTTCACGTGGAATCGTTTGCTTACAATGCCCGTTAACACAACCTTTGAGCATTTCTTTGTCAAAGACATATTGTTCTGAAACCAATAAATATAATGTCACACTACGCTTGAACGATACTTTTGATATTTGATTCATTACTTAAGGTTAACTTGCTATTTAATTCGAGCTGTTCTGCAAATTATTTTGTCATTGGTCAGAGAATTATGGAAAATATAACTTATTGTTTTTGTATGATAACATGATTTATTTTTTATTTATATTTATTTTATTGATTATTGTGCAAATCTCACTTATTTGTATTTATACAACGATTTTGATTGAACGTTTCTGTTAGGTATATTATTACCGATGTTTATTGAGTTGAACGTATTGTTTATTTACAACTCTGAAAAACATATTTGAATTTTAAAGATGATTTTTTTTACCAATTTCAAATAAATTATTTTATAAACGTGTACCTATTGAATATTGATGCAGATTTTTTCTGTTATAATTATATACGCAAATATTAGGTTTGTATTGAATTACTCAACTTGAATTTGAATATTTAAATTATATTGATTTTAAAATTCAAATATGAATTTAAAAACATATGTTCTGACATAATATGTTAAATAGTCTTAAAAGGTTGAAAATCCAGCACTAAATCAAATATACATAATATCAGTTACTTATCTTAATGGGTTTCTTCATACTATTATTACGTATTGAATAAATAATATTTAAGACCATTCATGTCTCGGAAGTCTTAAAATAAACTTAATATTATGTATTTATTTCTGCGTAATGTATACTTACTTATTTATTCCATTTAATAATAATAATTTAGAATTTCATTTTGTAACAAATTTTTTTTGTACATAATCTGTCCAAAAAATGTAGAGGATTTAAGTGTAATATATTTAAGAGCCGCATAAGCTAAACATTCAATTAAAAACTATTAGGTAAATAGTCAATCACTACGTTCACATTAGGTAACGTAATGTTTAAATTTTTATTTTTTGATAAGTCTTTACATTTTAAATTGTTCTGATGGTTAGGTACGATATAAATAATTATATAATAAATCAATAATTCAAAAGGGATTCATAGCAGTTTAATAGGTACTATAATTATTTATTATATCAATACATTTTACTTCTTAGTGTAACACTTCCATTAATAATGCAAGTAATATGAACTTAAAATTATGTTAGTAAAATTAAATTGCTAAAATTATATTTTTTTTGTTCGATAAATTCTTTTTTTTCTAATTTATTAAATTGTTATGAAACCTTTATTAAATAATGTAAACTATAAATATGAATTATAAGAAAAAAAAATTATAAAAAAAGCTACGTCTAAATGAAATATTACACTAAATACCTAGCATTCTTGTTTTTAATAATATTATTTTGAACATAAATTCAGTAAGTGATAATATCATGACTACCAGGTACTTACAATGATTTTACTGTGTAAAAATTACAAAGTCATTACGGCATCATTACGGACTTGATAATGCTGGTAACTACGGTTAGAAGTTTTCTAGATTCTATAAGCACGGATATCGACTGCAATTATTACCAATTGTTTTAAAGTAGGTAGGTAATTAATAATTAGTAATTGCTATATGTTGGCCGGTGATATATATAAGACTTATCTTTTCTGATAATTTACTGCAGATAAAATGACCTCAATAGAATAGGCCATATCACACAATATAATATGAAAAAAGTAATCGGATTACTGCACAAATAAAATCGGTTTACTGGAGACGCCCACTTCTCATTTACTATTCACTTAAATCATTACAAACCTATCAATTGCGTGTCGATAATAATACAGTGATACTCGACTTAGAAGCCACACGGACCACAGGGTAAACTAACACTATAATTGTGAGTAGGGATAAGGGAATAAGTATAGTGTAAATAATGGAGGTCATCCAAAACTTTAAGGTTTATAATTTACAAAATATAAAAATAATAGATTTTTTCAATCGATGTACATCGTACGGCCTACATAGTAATGGGTTTAATCAGTCACCTGTAAAAAAATCTAAATTAATTAACGTACGATTGTGTTATTAGGTTTTATTAAATAAAATATTTAAAATATATAAACCTAATGTAAAATATTTATTGCTTGGCGTTTGACGTAAAATAAATATAATATAAATATGAAATATATATATAAAATTAAAATGAATAATTTATAAATTTCAATCTCAACTTAACAATATTTTTTGACGAAATGAAACGTTTTTTAAAATTAAATAGCATACCTGCATACCAATGAGCAATTAACAAAATAATAGTTCATATTATTATATACCTAAAAAATTAAAAACCCCCGTAACATCATACATAACTTAAATTTCCTATTAATTACGCCGTGGTCGGAAAATTAATTTAGTATGAAATCAAAACTTTATTGATTTATATTGTTTATTAAAGTTTTAAAAACATGTAATACTAACTGACCTCGTGCACTTCTTTGCCCGTTAAATGTCAACTATGTAATTCAATCTTTGTTCAATTCATTAGAATATGTATTCTAATGATGTTCAATACTTAAAAATTTTGATCACCTTTCTTGAATCTCAAAATACTTGTGAAATCGCCACTTTAAAATGTTTTATTTGTAGGATTGTATTATTGCGAACAATTTCTCTACCTAGGCCTTAAAAACATAACTATTGCGTACAACAGTTAGTGCAATGTTGCTAACATTTACTACTAAATTTAATTAAATTTAAAATAATGATAATATAATTTTAAAAAAACATTATTAAATAGTCAGTTAAAAACAATATATTATTTATATGGGTATACAATAAAAATACGAATTATAAGTTATAATTGACCCGTGCCCAATGTGTTGGTCGGAAAACATTTTTACTCGTGATGAAATTATGAGTGTGGTTCGGTTAGTACTGAGTCATATGATTTATTTCTTGACTGCCAAAAAGAGGGTTAAGTATTTTTACTGAATATGTACGTTTTTGCATACCAATTTGGCTATATTACCAGTTTTAAATGAGTGAATGAAATGCTTATGATTAAAAAATTATGTTTATTTTAATTGTTCAAAACTTCTCCGTATACTATATTAAATGTGATGTTATCATTTGGTACCAAAATATATTGTCTTTCAGGAGTTCCAACCCGAGATAAGCCAACATATAACTGCCCATAGGAAGAACACGGCTTTATCAGGTCAATGCCCACCAGAGAGAATGTTTGACCCTGGGACTTATTAATAGTGAGGGCAAAAGAGATCTTGACGGGATACTGTAGCTTTTAAACGGTATGGGTAAATCCGTCGGAATCATGGGTATCCGCGGATTATAAGTTATAAGCCAGTTGTCCCACTGCTGACCCTGTGAGAATGGTCGCCACGATTGTATTCTCCCCTAACTCTTTTATAAGCAGCCTTGTGCCGTTACACGTGTTGGGAGGGGAGCTCAAGTTTCTTAATATCATGATAGGAATTCCATATTTAAACATAAGGTCATAATTACATAAGTGCTGGGATCATAATTGAAAGCTAATCTATTACTGTGAGGTGCACATCGATTGCGTATTCTATATATGTTCGTCTCCATGCCGTTGCAGTAAGCCTCTGTCGAACGTTCTAGACTCCCTATCGTATTTCCGACATATTCTTCCTATGGTTAGCTACTCACTGAGACCTTTCGGTGCTAGACTCCTAGCACTTACTTGCAATCTGTATTATCTTTTACAGCGCAAGGCGCTGTGCATGCTCAGAGGAAGTCTCTCCCATTGGGCGTACTTAAACTGATCTTGTGTGGGATGTATGTCTAGATAGTTGTGATTTTATTTTAGACATACTGACTTCATTTATTCAGAACAATCAGACTATTTGTAACAATCAAACAGTAGTTCTAATAATAAATTTTGAAGGAAGTAGTTTTTATAATAACGTTGTAAAGAAAAAAAACCGAAAGTAGTTCGGAAAAGAACTTATTATTAAAACAATGTCGAAAGTGTACGTATTACGTTTCAAAAATTGCAATTTCGTTAACGTCCAATGCGTAACCTAGGCTACCTACCTCGTCACTTCCCTCACAGTGACCAACGCGACGCCGAAACTTAATAAAGAACGTTCTTATCGATAATTAATCGTGGATCGGCACGAATAACGTGAAATTCTCAAAAAATTTGCTTTTCATAAACCATAGTTTATTTACAACTCTTAAAAAATTGTGATTTTCAACTATGGTTTCAACTCCTTTTGGGCGTAACTCACTGCGGTAAGTGCAACTTAGCCCTGGTAGGCAATGTGCAAAATTCGATTTGATCCATGCCCGATTAACCAATGGCAACCAATAATAGTTAAATACTATTTCTACTAAATAGTACTAATTATTTCGCCTATAACCAATATCAGCCATTTATAAACAAACATTTCTAAATCTCAAAACTCCTGTTTGAACACCTACACGGGCTCCTATTGATCGTAGCGTGATGTAATACAGCATATGACACTCACAAAAAATGTGGCTTTCTATTGGCAAAATAATTTTGAAAATCGGTTCAGTAGGTCCGGATATTAGCCCTAACAACGTCACAAACATTACCTCTTTATACAATAGTCTAGATAAACAAAAAGTAGAACATTAAGTATATTATAATTATTTTTACTTGAACATTGCTTTTCATTTTTAATTAAATTAAAAATTGTAAAATACAAATAATAGAAAAAATTAATTGCAATCGTCGAAATGTCATAGGCATACGATAATAATACAGAGCAAACAAACGTCGCCTGTAACAAAGCTCAACAACGTTTTATGAACAAATTAATTAATTAATTTAATCAAAATAGTTTTAATTAATATAAATAGGTAAATTATTTTTGTAAATACATGTGATAAGTATATACATAATTGGACTATTTACTGTTCATAGTTAAAAATGATTTCAAAATTTATGTTTAAATATCAGATTCTATAACATATACATTTACAATTTATTTACGCTTTGTAATTGTAATATCATAATATTACCTTAATAATATAATCCATGTACATATTATCTATACGAGCTTATTTTCAAGTATTTCGTATTTTTTTTTTTTTCATGTGAAAATATGTTTAACTTAACATTTAGACAACTTACAATTTCAAAGTATTAAATGTCTCATATAGAAAAAACCTTTTTCATAGAACATCTAATAGTAGTTTACCGTCCTTTACAACTTATTTTATTACTAGAATTTTTAATTAAATAAAACAAATACTATGTAAAAAATAAAAATGCCTCATAGATGGTATCATTTTAATTTATTAACTTCAACATAGTTTAGTAGCAATTTAATGAATACTATTATTGTTGATACTTGATACTTGTATGGTAGCCTTTTATAAAACCACTTCTCAAGTTCTGGGTGACACAAGAAATATATTTGTTTTACGAAGTATTTTACTATTTTATTTTTTGTGTGTGTCTGTTATCTAGTTTTGTAGTGGAAAATCATTTTTAATTTTCAAGGTTTAAGGTCGTTTCTAGTACTGAATCGTATCTAGTTAGTACTTTAAGGTTTCTAGTATTTTTCTTAACAATTGGAAAAACTAACAAAGAGACACGTATAGTATAAAGTCTCCTCGTAAATAGACTCTAATCCACCAGCTACCCGTCACTTTTACATAGAATTATTTTTTAGACATTGATTAATTAATTAAAACAAATTAAATACATTAATTCTGGTTACTTAATCAATAACAAGATATACTCAAAACCTACTATATCTGCCTTCTCAGATTTGTTTTAATTTTATATTGATGTAACAGCTCTACAATGGTTACCGTATAACTATAGGATTCGAAAATTGATCATCATCTTCTGTGAGTATTATTCGTTTTGTATCATTGTTAAACTTGAACATTGGTTACTAGTGACATAGTATCTTTTTTTGGCCTTATGACTAAACTATTTCAAGTTGTAAAAACCGTATAACAATAAATTCCTTTAACCTAATTATACATATTATTATATATAATGCGTAATATGTTATACATATTTATGAACACGTATTGTATAAATGTTTGTGGATTGTACTCATAATATAAGATTAGATATTTTATTTAATGATATAAGCTATTATTGTTGACCCACTTATGTGTGATTTTTGACGAGGTGTCAGTGAGACTGGGTCATTACACTGGACCTTGAATTGCATTTTGTGATTTAACCTAGTTACACTTAAGACGTATTTCATCGTAGCCATTTGGTTGGACCCTTTGGCGCATATTATGTCTGTTGTATCAGCGTGTTTATTATTGTGGACTGTGATTCCGATCGCGCAAAAGTTTCAACTTCACCGGGAATACAAGGAGTGTAGGGGATGAGTTAACCCGTCAAAGCGGCAATGGCGTAACTATATATACCTACCACAATATTTCAAGTATGGATACAAAAATAACGACCGTGGGGAATGTTTGATGTACATACATATACCCACTGATGTCAACCACTCTTATATTATACTGGCTGATTGCTTCCAGCGTCGCGCAAGAAAATAATAATATGTAGTTATGTAGGTGTTGCCAAAACGAAATAGACTTAACCACAATAACTACAGTGGTTGCGTTCCGCTCGATCGATATCGACGCCATATGGTATCAAGCACTCTTTTTCATAAATATCTACTAGTATACAGTATTATATGGTTAATTTTCTGGTTTTTCATAGATTATTTTTAATGTGATTAAAACTTTTCTCAATTTAAAATTTTTTTTGACACACCAATCATTTGATCGGAACTTGGAGCTTTTGGGCTGCAGCCCATGACGTGGAATACTTTTTTGATCGTACAATGAAGTGTAATTTTGAAATTTAAGATATAGCGTCCATTCGACCATTTTATAAAGTATACATTTTACCATTTTAAACTTGGTAACTATAAAATGAGTAATAATATATGAAACATTAGATATACTTATTAGTTATTAACCAGGTGAAACCTTTGATTAGGTACTTGATATCATACATTATATGAGTTAAAACTAGAGGTATAGTAAGAACATTACATTTGTGTAAGATGCCCTATACCTACTAGAACTAGAACAAACAGTTATAGTTAGAATCATGATAATGTAAATTGAATAGATACATAATTATTAATTTTTAATTTTCAAGAACACAAATGAAACATTTATTCAGTATTTAGTATTGTTCTAAACTCGCGTAGAATAAATTAATACTATTAATTATTAAGTTTATAAAGTTGTAATCATTGTAAATTAAGCACATTTTATACTGCTGTTGTGCTTTAAATGAACACGCCAACCAAAAAAGTCTAACATGAATGAAAACAAGCAACATTAATAATAAATAATAATATATCACACACAAAAGTTAAAACTGTGTCTGGTAATAAGCTTATCTTAAGACAAGAAATCATTTAACGGACGTGTTGTGACTTCCCTTAGTATTCGAACAAACAGTGTAAATTGTCAGCCACTGTTATTGTCACCACTGTCACCACACCATCGTCATATAATGGAATGACCGGAAAGAAAGGCGGACGAACCGGACGTGTTTTCATTAAAAACCATAAATTACAAGCAAGCGGATGTTTATTTCCTAATTCAACGAGTGTATTATTTTATATCTTCGGAAAAAATATAGCTTTTGTACATACCTAAGTACAGTAATTTTGAGGTTTGAACCATCCTGAAATACGTTTTTAGCATTTGTTATTTGATTGTTTGGTAGTAATACGCTTCGATTTGTTTACCAGTAGGAAATTATTAATTCGATTATCATATCTGACCAAAATAAAATCGATTTATGTTTGAATATATTCAACTAAAGTATTTTGTCAGTGCATGTTCGGCCTTTTAGACAATATTAAATAGTTAGAATAATAACGGAGTTTTTAGCATAGTTATTGTTCAATGATGACCATATTTAACTATTAATAACTGTTTTATAATCTCTCTATTGTATATAAAAAAAAAATATTTCTATATTTTATTATTAAATATTATAAATTACATATAGGTACCTATTAAATTTCTAGATACAAAGAGTGTGACATTTTCATCATGGGAGGGAGAATGTACACGAGGGTCGCATGGACCGATGGAGGGTCTCGACCTCCTAGGAGGCTGCTGAGCGTTGCACTGGGCAAAGACTGCTAGTTATATAATACAAGAAACTTATATTTATATATTATAGTCATTCAGAACATACAGATTTCCTTCTTTCAATGTTCCGTTAACCAAATTACAATATAGTTATAATTATCTCCAGAAGCCTTGTCTATCGTTTTTCAAATTCAGCCATTCTGAATCTTCAACGTTATCTACGTCTTAGCAGTTAGTTACACTCTAAAGTAATAATCCTTGAGTAAGAATATCTAGCTGCATAATTGCAATTAGTTAACTTTTTACCTGTGATATTATTCAATAATTATGACTATATGTAATTGATATATGTTTTCTTAGTATGCCATACGAAATAAATTTAGTTATGAAAACTTATGAGAAATCTTGTTTTAAATTTTCAATCTAGAGCCATAAAAACTAAACATTTTATACATTTTTAGCTACAAAATAATTTGTAATTTTTCGTGATTTTAAATGACTTTGTCAAAATTTAACATTAAAATAAAAATCGTCCCTATGCATTTTTAATATTTTTAACTGCAATTATAACAACTAATGAAGAACTTTGTAATACCTATTCAATATTTTTGACTCAGTGAACTCAGTTTTGATCTATATAGAAATAATAAAAAAAAATTAACCTTTCGTATGCCTATAAATAGCTTTGAAAGAGGCAAAGTATTTTGAAAGATTCATTATTTATACAAAATTCTAATATAAACATTTGGTGAAAATTTATATAGTCGTGTTGAATATCAAAGAATATTCAGAATATTATGCAGTCATCTGAAGTCGAGATTAGGGCTATCAGCCGAATTGATGCACCGCGTTTTTACTGAGCTGAAAAACGGCCATAATCGCAAAATCACGTCGGAAAGTCGTGGTCATCTCTCCGGCTTATCGTCCAGGCGGTATAGATAATTGGCAAACATGGCGGTAAGGACGGATTTTGCGTGTGAAGCATCCGAAGTCTCTTCGATCAACTCACCGCCCAAATTTCGGAATTACATTTATTTCGTCGACGTGGCAATAGAGACGCTTATTGCCGCCGAACTCGAGATGGAGAAGCCGTCCGACTTGTCACCGACCGTATCTTCGTCAACGGTCACGTGTCACCGTCCGTTACGCCACTGTCCGCATCTTTGCCGTCGGTCTCACCGGCTTCCGAAGCAACGGCGCAGCAGTCTGCAAGCCACGATTTCGCGGATCCGACGAGACGGCGTTCGTGTTCGATGCCAAACATCGGTTTTGTTCAGCCGACGTCTAGCTGCACGTCCCGACAAGAGATTTGATAGCGTCGTCCGAGCTCGAAAGCGGCCAAACGATAGCTAACGCGGAGATAGCTATGGTGCAGCACGCAGCGAGTTTTTTGTAGGGCCCAACGGAAATCAACCTGTGTGATTGAGTGGCAGAACCGGAAATCAAGGCGGCTAAACCAGGAAAGCGCCGGTCGACGTGGAAGCGCACAAAGCGTTTCTTCAGACGGTAGTTTCAGATATTATTTTCTGTGTTATACAGAGTGTATAATTTGATAAAATTCGTTAGTTCGCTAGTTCAAAAAAAAAATTGCTATACCTAGATTATAAGTTTCTTACGCGATTGTATACCCACTGCAAATGCATTTATACACTAATAAACCTGTTTGTTACATAATTATTTAATTTGATTTGATTTCATATTATTATATTATTGGTCATTATTAATTACAAACGCGTCAAACACGCGCTAGTGGAAAATTAATTTATGCGGCTTGTGAAAATCGTGACTCTATAATATTGTACTGCAAGTACCTATATTTTCGGTATTTTTTTTTGTATCCGGTGTAAAGATCTCTTTTTATCGACATTTAAAGAAAAAAATTAAAACGAAATCGAAAAAGTCAAATGTCTATAAAAAGCTCAAAAAGTTTTAAAATATTTTGAAAACTTTCATTATGTACAGAAAATGCTAGTATAAACGTTTTGTAGGTAAAAATGTCAAGTAATTACCATTTACGGCTATTCGTTATGCTTTATTCGAGGTACACCAAAAAACAATACTACCTAGTACTAAATAGGTACTATATATATAAATATCACGGTTTCCTTCGCCAGTATCGTTGTTTCTGGTTCATGAATTGGTAACCTATGCCGGGCTATGCTATATTATACGTTATACCAGGCGCCAGTAATTAAAATGATACAATTTTATATCGTCCACTGAAGTAAGAGCGCTCACTCGTGTCCTCAGGGGTCAGTAGTTAGTATCTAAGGGGGTCTGGATGATTTTAAGGTGGGGGTCCAGAAAACATTTTTTGTTTTGCAAGTTCTTCAACGGCTGCAGGGTATATACAGGGGAAAACAACGAGAAAAAAAATCAGCATCAAAGCTGCCGAAGTGGAGTCGTTGACTGAGGCTCACACAGTCATCGGTTCGATTCGTAGCAAAGTCTAAAAAAAATTGCATGGTTTTACGCGATCACCTTTTTCCCGGGCTGTCGATTACGTCATCCGGTGTCTAACTAGGTCCCACTCCACTGGTAGTGAAGACCTCACATATCTCCTCTTGGATTAGGGGGGTAGTTTAATGAGTTTAGTGATATGTACATAGATAAATATATCACATGATCTCTATTCTCCCTACTACCCACTTGTGATGAACATTGACCTTAAGGTAGTTTTAATACACAAATACTGAAAAAAAATTAAAGTAAAATATTTTTAGTGGTCCATTACCCCTCCGTGTTCCATGATTCGGGCCTAGAGAAACCTATTACCGAACGCTGAACGTTCTAGTTTCTAGCAAGGCCGTAATATACCGAATAATGCGGGAGTCAAGAAAAATATATAGTTACCTACAATAGTATGGTTTGTTGAACAAATAAATATAAAGGTGCTGCGGATAAAATACCAACAGCAATCATACTATCATAATAATTATTGACACGTATCGCGACGCTACGCTACGTGAGATTTACGAATGGAACGAGGACGGAGAAATTTTGCATCGTGCTCGATCAACTATAGTATATAGACGGAAAAAAAATACAAAGTATAAATGAAGACAATTTTATAATATCAATTTTCAGGACGAACGAAAACTCCAAGTTTAAACACGTACTTTTTTTTTATTATTTAAGATAACCCTCGGCATCGTGGTCATTGGGGGAAAACTTTTTTTTTCAGAACATAGAAAAGTATTACATAATAATAAAAGGTTTATATAAAAACAAATGGCTAGATAATATGAGCTTGAATTTTAAGGTAGAATTATTCTGATGCTTAAATTAGTTTCCCCAAACCTGTCTCCCAGAGAAAAACGAATATGCCAGGTGATGGAAGAACTGGTCCAAATATGTCGTAAATGTCGTCGGGTTACTGATTGTGGTTTCTTGCTTCGAAGTATGCATCACATTCGGTAAAAATGTGTTTTATTGTGAGTTTGATCACGTAAGTCATACACGAGTGGGGGGCTCCTCTCGGGACATTAGGTAACCATGCCGGTTATTCTGGTATGACCAATTCTTAACCTGTTGCTGGTGGTTTCTTTTTCCCCATCAGCCTGATTGTTAGGCCACCTAGTAAAGAATAGTTGTTATTATTTCATTGAGTTTTGTGTTTTGTTTTGCCTATGTATTTTGCCAAGCTTGTATTGATATAAGTTGCATTGTTCCTATGGTATCTTGAAAAGTGGTGAGCGGAGTGATGCCTACGAACTTTTAAATGGGTGATTTTTGTACTAAGGCCTTAATACAATATTTTTGAGGGTTGGTTTTTTTGTTACTCGGTAATGATCATAACATTGTGTCAATGACAGATATAAGACATAAGTATTCACAGAAATGTCTCAAAACAGGTGTGTTTAGTATATTATATAAATTATAAAACAATTAATGTATCATGTAAGATTATTTTTAAATTTTAGGAAATGATTTCCGAATGTTTGAATAGTTATATTTTTAAGGTATAGCTGATATGTGAAAAAAATGTTGAGTTGATAATGAAGTTTTAACTACTATGGCGAGTGTTAAGATCTAACTGTCTAGCTCTCTGACTGACTCTTGCACTGATGCTTGGGCTTGGAGTGGTGTTTGCGTTCTCTGGTTGATTTTTAAGTGTTTGGTTAACATTTCACAATTGCAGGCCATTCCTACCTATATTTTCTTACAACTAATAGGAATATAGGATACAGAGTGTAAATCTATTTGGTGTGATCAAGCATATTTTATAGGTATACACCATAGAGCTTAGAATATGTATTTATGTAATATTTTATACACCGTAATTATACCGAATATAATATATGATATATAACAGTCGTGGCCACTAACCTTAATTTTGGGAGCCACAAATTTATAAAACTAATTTGAGGCGAGACGCAACCTGTTGTTATATCGTCATCGTCTGGCGCGGTCGAAACCACCGTGACTTGTTGGGGCCAAACATACTAAAAAGCACTGCCGCTGCCTTACTAATCTATAATAACGACTGTAATTATAACTAAACCAACGGCGATAAAATACTATCTAACGATTCAAATGAAATTATATTTATTCATTTTACTCTAAGCTTGGTTTCAAGAGCCGCACAAAACTAATTTAATAGCCGCATCCCGAGCCTCGTTGTGGACACCCCTGGTATATAATCTACAATGTGTAAACAGTATGTATAGAATATCACAGATTAGTATAGATAGACAGAATAAAGATTAAAAGATTGGAATATATTGTCTAATTGTTTATGTATAATATGAAATTCTTGATAATGACTATGATAAACTATTTTATTTCTTTATTTTAGTAACAATTTATCTTATTATTAATTCATAATTGTACAGTTTATCATAATATCACAGTTGAATGTCGATAACTTAAATCATATTATTGAGTTAAAATTGCACACATTACAGTAAGCAGTAAGCACACTAAATATATTATTACGATAAAATATGTTAAAATATTTACATCACTAAATGATTTGAGTTTTACAATTTATGTAAATGTCTATCTCTCCAGCAATGACGTCGACATTACTTATGGTTACTTTTGAAAGTAAATATTCTATATTATATCAATGAACATATGAACCACTAGAAGTTTGCTACCAGTTTCCTTAAAATATAAAAATAGTGTAAATACAGGGAAACTAGGTTTACGAGTAACTTTCCCGAAACACTTGTGTGTACCTGCTGTATAAGTATATTTTACAAAAAATATACAAATAAACGTGTTTTAGAGTACATACACAAGGTTGTAATGTATTTATGTATGTCTCACACATATGGAACATATAAAAAACAAATCCATGAAAATGTGACATAAAATATTGGAAAACGATTTTAGAGATGATTTTGACTTTTTAAGTGTATCCATCTTGTAGATATTTTAGTTTTAAACTGTTAATAAAAAAAGTTCGTCTAGTCATAAACTATTAAAAAAAATATTATTATCAAAATCAATTTCTGTTATGCCTGTGCCAATATATTTAATGAAAAAAAGTCTCTTCTTGAACTACTCTAATTGGTTGGAAAATATATTTCAAAAATATGTTCCAAGAATTTTTAGTACAACATCTCGTTTTTATTTTAATAACAAAAACTTGTTTCTACGACCAACAAAGCTTTTGTACTATTAGACAAAAAAAGCATGTTTTTACGGTCGATTTTTTTCTCCTGGACGCCTCTTAAGCTAAATTATAATCAAGGTGTATTAGAATACATATTCTTAAAATGAAATATTCTTTTATGGAAATGCTTTGTGTGCAAGTCATAATATAATATACAATTTGCACAGTGACTTATTTCGCTTTTTCCTTAGATTCTCTGGTTAGGTACACCAAACATGAATATCAGTTACCTATTGAAGGAACCAAAAAACAATTATTAAAATGCCAGTTTTTTACGTGATAAAGAAATACCAAAGTTACTTTTTAAAACTCAAGAGATCTTAGTGGTCATATATAAGCATTATATTATTACTAATATAAAATTATTAATCTATTGAATTTTATTGTCTTGGCGACATATTTAAGTTGTTACTTAACTTAAACCAATATTGTGGCCTTCTATTTCATAACTTCTCTAAAAATTTGTCTAGTAAAACGACATATACTACCTATATAAAAGGAAAATAAATTATAATATATAAGTTATACTTAATAAAAATAATGTGATATTCATTTTAGTATAAAATAGGTATTTTTTATTATGTATTTGCTGTTTACGTGCTCGATGAATACGATCCGTGCTTTTATACTAATAATTAATATATATATATATATATATATATATACATAAATAAACAAAATGTGTGGGTATATACTATATTATTAAGTTGTAACTTTAAAAAAATGTGCCTGCTTTATATTAGATATAAAAAAAATAGTCAGATAATTTACAAACTACATTTTTACAAGGTGTTGGAAAGTGAAATTACATAAAATGGATTGTATAATATGTTCCTTCTTTAAATGAAAAAAAAGGTATTGTTTACTAGTTTAACTACAGACAAAACGTTACAATAACACATGCTGTATAAAATGTTTAATATAAAATATTATAGTTTTAAATATATCAATGTATTCATTTCATTAAACAAGTTATAAATACAATATAACAAATAACATATTTAATAAGTCAAAATTTGTACATTTTTGGATTTTGGTTAAATCTAAGATCATGTGATGTGCTCATGTTTATAAGAATTCAATAATTGTTTTATGTTACCTAACATCAGTTTTAATTTTAATTGGCCTAATACATAATATTATGCAACTACTTAATCTATACCTACTATTTTTAGTATTTTTTTTTTAATAAGACAGAAGATAAAACAGTACCTACCGATCCAACGACTAAAATGATGTACAATAATTGAGTGAGCTTTATATAAAATGAAAAATATTATATACCTACAACTGTTCAGAGTAAAGCACTGAAAATGGTTTATATTTTGATACAATTTGACATGTAATTCACTAGTTTTTTTGCCAATTTACAAAGTTTGACAAATTGTCTTTCTAAAGTATAAAAATATGTGTTATCTGTGTCATCATTTTTTGTTTTTTGATCTATGTAATGCTTAAACATTTTTTTTTACTCCATACACATCTTCCTTAAACCAATAGTCCCTTAACACAAAATCTAACAATAATATAAAAATGTATTTATATATCAGATACCTAATCCAAGTAGTTTATTTAAGTAATATATAAGTTAAATAATTTCAACATTTTCTAATTATTAAATAAAATAATTCTATAATTCTAATTATATGTTATGATAAGTTTTATAGGGTTTTCATTTTATTTTTCAACAACCTTTTTTTACAGTCGAATAATCTTACCCGAGAACAGATTAAAATAATCCATTTTTATGGATTGTATATTGAATTATTTTTCAAAATAACATAATTACCTTTGTTAGTTTGTTGTAATTCTGAAAATAAAGGTTCCTTAAACTCCATCATTATTACGACTTGTCTGCTTAATAACCATAGTCTAAAAACTACGGAAGTTTAGTACATCGAAAATGTAGTAATACGTTTAACACAAATTTGGGTGTTAAATAAACAAAAAAACAATAAATGTATATATTTTATTTCATTGAAATTAATCACATTACAAATTATAACTGAAAGTAAATAAGACTAATGATTCTACAATATTATGAATATCGGTGATGGTGTTCCGAAGTCATTTTAGTTCATTAATTCAACAAGATAACAGTTGTACAACATTGTTGATAAATATTTATTTAAGTAATTCAATTATTAACTGAGAAGTTTTCCTGTTTTGAGACAAAGTCAACAAATTTATATTTATTTAAAATGTATTACTGTACGTAATAATTATATAATATAATGTAAATAACATAAATTATGTATAATGTTGACATGACTTTATGTACCTACCTGTTTTACTTAAATGTGTTAACCTGTCCTCACCTAATCTAACCTAAGCTCCTTATATGTGCATAAAATAATAACTTATAATAGTGTACATTTTTTCCAATCATATATCATTCGTTAATATAATTGAATAAGTAATTAAATATAACTGATGCAAACAATTAGTATTTGTGTCAGGCCGTTTTCCAGAAAAATTACAAATAATATGAATTTATAAAACGTTTAAGCACAGTTTTCGACCAATATAAATCTTGTAATTTACAAATGTGGTGAACACGAAACTTGTGGACTAGAACAAGATGACATATCATTTACTAGCTACCTATAGGTACTATACATATTTATATGATTATTAAAAAGCTCTATACATGATACTAATCTGCAATAATTACTAGTTATGTTTGTATTCTTAGCTTTTAAATATCAGTAGTATTGTCAATTATATTGTTTTTATTTTTATGTGATCCAAAACATTATGATATATTATATTGGTAACCATTAAAGGTTTAATATTTTTTTATTAAAATAATTATTTATCAGCTCGTCAATCGTAATAACATTGGTCAGTTTTAACTAAACTATGATAATTTTTAAGTTCATGCACACATACAAATATTTTTATCCGACATTATTTTCATGTGGTAAAATGTATTACTCTGTTTGAAGGTTGTGAAAATGATGATCGTTGTCGTGACGATTTTCGCAATTTGTTGGCTGCCGTACCACATTTACTTCATCGTCACATCTCATATGCCGGAATTAACTAACGCACCGTACATACAAGACGTATATTTGGCCTTTTACTGGCTAGCAATGTCCAATTCTATGCACAACCCTATCGTATACTGTTGGATGAACTCCAGGTAAGCACTGTGATTATAATTCTTCTTAATGTCGACATACTGATATATACGCGATGAGTTTTATCATCAACCATTTACAATATGAGTATACGTATTTGATTTTCTGATATTAAAACACCCATTTACACAACTCAATACGCTAAAAAAAAAAAAATCCGTTGGAAAGTATTAAATAGTAAATAGTATAATATACCTGTGTTTTAACTACGGAGCATTCAACGTAAGTATTTTATGATATTTCAGGAAAGTATAATTCTATAGGTACTTTAATATATAACTCCATTAATGGCGATATGCGGTACCTACAATTTCGCAATATGGGAGAATATTATTTATTTATTCATCGTATAAGCAGAACTCCATGAAAGGTTATAAAGGAAATATTATGAACAACAATAAATGATTCTTTATTATAGATATGTCTAACTACCTATGTATGGTTATTTCGTTTTAGCGATTGCGGTGTTATGTTAATAATTATAGTTTACACACCAAAATTGTTTGTGTTTCATGGTTGTAATGCAATAATATGGTATAGATAATACCCAGCTATATATATTTATATATTATACATATATTTATTCATATCCGCAAAACATGGTGTGCATTATAACCAGTTAATAAACCTTATTAATCCCTTGAATTTAAAATTTCAATGCGCATGAAGCTGCGACGAGGTCTAAATAATAAATAGGCAACGAACATTTCTATCTATTTAGAAAGTGTTTAATAATAGGCAATGTAATTATAATATTAAGCCCTAAGTATTTCCATAATCATATTATACTTACGAGTTAGTTTCTCCGAGAACAGGTATTTTTGAATTGTCAACTCTTATTACTCACTTTATCACAGGATATTTGTCTATTAATATCAGACGTTTTGAAGCAATTACATAGTCATTTATTACACAAAATAAAAAAAGTTTCCCTTGAAATTCTAGTTAACTATGTAAGTTTACTTTACTAGACATTTTTATAAATCGTATTCCCTATCAAATGTATTTTAACCAAGATATTCAAAATGTTATAAAATTATTAGATATTATGTACCTAATAATACCAGTAAATATGATGTAGGTAGTAAAATTCACCTATGTTTCACCTTGTGAAATAATTTTTAAATTGCTAATATGTACATAATTTTGATCTATACCTATAGCAAAAGTTATAATTAAGTTTAAAAACCATTGTTGTTAAATGTATGATTAATGTATATTCAAGTTATTACTTGAGTTAGATACTGAAAATATAATTATTAGATGAAATTAAAAAAAACCATACTTGATTTCTTTAGATTTATAATTATAACTGAATAAAACCATTGTACTCGTAATATTATGAGATTCTAAAGGAAATCTGACTTTAAGATGAACGAAATGGGTACTTAAGGTGGTATTAAGTGTAGTCAAATGTTTCTTTGATTACTAAAATCATAAAATCAAAAATGTGTTCGAGTTGTGTGACGAAATGTCGAAGCCATTATTTTTATGTCGTTTGACAAACTTGCTAACATCAAACTTACACACATCAAATACGGTTCGTTTGCTGTCGTAAACGCAGTCACATACTAACTTAAAATAATGTGTGTTAAAGCTTCACCGTTAAATATTAAATACGTGTTTCGACGATAATAGCTTTGGCATAAAGTTTTCCACGTAATTGAAATGTTATTTCACGATTTTTCTTTTCATAATATACGTAGAAAAATGTTTATTTATTCGACAACATTTTCTTTTAATAAACATCAAATTCACTGTGAAACTAAAATTCAATATTTTATAAGAGTTTATCATATTATACCAATATTTTAGATCCGAGGCAACAGTTTATCTCGATTTCACAGCATTTTTAAATGGATAGTGATAAAATAAAAGTTAATAACTATTATATTAACATTTTTAAAATTCATGAATATTGGTATAGGGCAAAAACCTTGAAAAATCTTGAAATTACAGGTTCAAGCATAATAATTAATATTAGAATATTATTAAAAATTACACTTTTATAATCCGTGAAATTAAGTTTTTGTTAATAATTAGTAAATAGGAACTTTTTATATAGATACTATTATCTATATGCTACAAAAATGAATTATACAATTAAGAAAAACTAAATATCTAAGTATGCTACAGTTGTTCTCAACCAGTGTGTTGTCAAAAAAAAGGTTTATATTTTATATTGTATATGTTCAAAGAATAAATATAAAACACTATTATGGCGTTATGGCGTGATGCAATAATAGTGATAGGTAAGAAAAACAATGGTGAGTATGATATAGTCACATTCTCAATTTATATAATATATGTTTTATATTTGTTAATTTTTCAAAAATCCATTAATTGTTGTAAGTATGTTGCCAAAAACTTTAGTAGTTGTATGTTTTTTATTAAAGATTTTGTTTGCCGGTTTCTACGATTATAAGTCTCGATAATATTTAAGCGAAATCTGAACAGTTTTCACACAACTATTATACAATTGATAGAGTTTTATATCTACTACATAATAACTCCATTGTTACTATTATATAACAGTTACTGTTGTTATAGGTAGGTACCTATCTACGTCACGTGTATAAAATGCATATGCGATGTTTGTTTGTAGAACAGACTATACGAAAACTGACTAATTTCATATAGTCTGTGCTTGTAGCTCGTACACACATACAACGCATCACGACTGAAATTAAACAACCTACTTTTTATACTTAACTGTTTTTTCAAGTACACACATTAATTATTATATACCTACATACTTTTGTACGTAATCATACATCACCCAGGTATAATTACAACGAATTACATTTAATTCGCGAGAATGTGAATTAATAATAACACGTCCGCGCGTAACGCCAAGACACATTAACACTATACCAGGTATATATACGGTATCATTAAATTATTATTCATAAAATATAATATGTTCAAAATGTCACAACAAATGTCATTATATATTATATTATATGAACATAGGTGTAGAAGTAGATTCGTATATTGTATACACGTGTGTATACAACGTATGTGTGCTAGAGTATAATCTTTTGTTTGTCTTTTCAAATGTTCTCAAAACTCGCCCGTGGCTAAACCCACTGAGATTTTTTTTTTTTATTGTTGTATGAGTTCACAATTTCGAAGCTTTTGAAATCGTCATATGTACACTGTCCCTCAACACTTTTACTATCGTATCTCTCTATTTACACCATTTATTTTTACTTTTTATCGGCCAAGGCATTGTTCTAACAGTGTCGTACATATATACGCAACACTTTCTGAAAAACATGTAATATAAAACAAAATTACATTGGATTATTGTATTTGTTTACAACTTTGAAAAAGGTTGAAAGGGTTAAGTAGTACAACAAAATAATATTAAAAAAGTTAAAATAATAAATATTACTGTGTTATTATTTAAATAATATATTAGCATTTAGCAATATTATATTACGGACATAATATAACATAACGTAATACAATTATGGTACCTATAAATTAAAAAAATATATAATTATTAAAACGTAAACAGAAAGTTATACTCTTTTATATGAAGATAAATGTCCTATAATATATTATAAAGTTGTAGTAATAGTGTAATAGTTGTTTGGTATATTAATACACTTAACCCATTTTCCATCGTCGGTTATTAATAGTCTTAACTCGAATAATATAAATATAGTACTCCGATAAATATACCTAATTTATTACATCCTTGTGGTTTTGTCTTATAATAATTCTATTAAGTATATACACAATAATTCTAATGCGAAATGCCTAGAACGGGATTTTAACCCACACCACGGTCACTGTAGATTTAATACCTATGTAAATTGTGAAGTTTACTTAGGTGGTACGATAATAGTTTGCAATATTCCGTAACCAGGTGGTAGGTTTTTTTTTGCACTAGAACTTCTAGACTGAAGTTCATTTCCAAAAGAGTAAAGTCCAAGCAATTCTCGAAACGGTTCATTGAGTAACTACCGATTGAGATAATAGTCGAGATGTGACCCGGTTGATGTGTATCGAACTTTAGAAAGATCAACGCAGAGAGTCAGTGAATTATGAAATTCGTTTAATGTGCCAGGTCCCTCTCCAAAGGTATAGCGTGCGTGATCTGTGCCTTTTGTTCTTGGTACGTCACTCAAATTCTTGGATTTTGCCACTAGAACGAGAAAGATGAAGTGTTTCCAATAAATGGGTAAGACGAAGTACGTACATACTTATCTATTTCCCACAATTTTCCGCTCGCAAACGTCGAGGGCCATGTCTATAATGGGTCACAGAGCATCTGGGGTGCTATAGAGATAGAGAATCGTTAAACAAAAATGGTACATATTAAAAATGAAGTACAAATTTTATTTGAACAATTATTATTGTACACACTCAATATGCACTTCATAATATAATTTAGATACAATATGTCTCTATCTATATATACTTACGTACAATATATATCCAACATTTGTAACTATTGTAACTCGTATCAAATGTTGTTTGTCTGATGTAGTGATGTCTTCGATACTATTGAGCTGTCACGTCGAGTACTTGGCCTTAATTTATAGCTGACCACCTTGCAGGGATTCGGTTGTCATCGTCGTTTCATTACTGAACGAGTCTCCGACTAAGCTATTCTCGTGTGTGTAAGACTTCGGTAACTTCACGTGCTGTTCTTGACTTTTATTGATGTTTTCGTTTAAATCCGTTTATTTATATTATCTTCAAAGTTGTTGAACAACTGCGTTTTCCGTGATGGTCGTTGGACTTGGTTTAATCCGACATCAACGATCAAAGTCAAATTTCATCAAGACTTACATGAATATTAAAGATTAATTCCACGCAGTAATAAACTGATCCATGAAAGATTAAATCAATATATATATTTTACAGACAAAGTGCTAAATAGCACATTTTAGACTATAATATTATAAAACGAAAAAAATGTAATTATATTTAACATTATGGTATGGGTATTATAAATTGGATAATAAAAGGAATTACAATTTTCATTTAAATGTGTTATGTGTTTTGATTATAATACATAAGATATTATTAGTAAAGAAATATAAAAAAAATTATCGTTAAATTGAAAATGTTAATTAATTTATGTCGCGTGGGTTCATTTCATAAAGTTTGTGTTAATTATTTGTATTTGTTTATTATGAGGTAGAATATTTTGTAAAACAGCCTTTTATTTTTTTCATACGTGCGTGTATTAAGTATTGCCAATGTGTCAAATAATTAAAAAACATGCCCACAAACTATATCTCCCAAGAGATCAATAAATTTGAGAATTAATTTTTGTTAAAAAAAAACGTACTTTTAAGATTAATAAGCTTATAAAATGTAATACAATTTTTCAATAAGCTAAATGCCAAAAAATGTTTAATCTCAAAACATAAATACTAAAGGTCGAATAATAACATACAAAACTACATCCACAAAATATTTTTATTGGAAAAATAAAAGCAAACAGAAATATGTTTCATTTAGAACTACTATTAAATTTTCTTCTAATAATAATTCTACTGGAACGAATTTCCGGGAGCATGGGCCCTGCCGTTAAATATTTCGGTTCTTTTTTATAAAATTTTCTTTCCTCAAATCAATATTTATCTTTATTTCTAATTTGTACTTCTTATAATTTACAACCAAAATTCACTATTCCTTTAACGATATACTAACAAATAAAAGATAATATTATGTCAGTGTGTGATGTTTTTAGTTCGGCCGTATCACCTAGGAAAAATATGCTATTTGCATTCACCTGGTGGTAAGAAAATAACAAATAAGTCGTACCCATTAGTCGTCAAGTTATTATTTTCGTTTAATATTCAATTAATATTATATAACTTAATACTAAAATGTTGAATTTCCCTGAACGGATAATATTATAAGCTTCAATAAAATCATATTAAGAAGAAAATATGTAATGTAGCCTCGTGGAAAAAACCCTATTGGTTTATTACACTTAAATAAACAAAATAATGATATCAAATATGATAATACCATATAATAATGTAACATTGATACATTTAAATCTCTGAAGATATCTGCAGTGTAGCGAAATATTTGTACCAAATATCTAATTTTTCGTTATCTGGAATTTAAGATTTGAAAATAAGAAAAAACAAAGAAAATGTCTGTTACCTATATCCCATCTGACCTGTTTGTATATAAAATAATTTACTTGTGAATTCTAACCACTAAACATATTCTTCCACACAGTAATTAAACCAACATGACTATATTTTATCGGACCATCTTGAAAGCGTTCGGTCGACAAAACAACCGAAAATATCACAAAAATCATCCCATTAGTGACACACACAGAAAATACCTACCTACAAAACCGTCCAATTATTTTTGCTCGACCTTGTCGTCTTAATTTATAAATTATTGTGCGCTCGCTTCATAAATATCATGTTATGCATATTACCTGGTATATTTTATTATCATTCGATTTTGGATAGAATTTTTGAAACTATTCTAATTATTAATTATTAGACTTTTTTTTAGTTGTGACTCGCGATAAAAACAGGTTTTATAAAAATCATTCGCCATAACATCATTATTTTGTGATTTGTGATTGTTACCATTAACTGCATTATATTATTATACATACCTATCTCATTGTCTATATGACTAAACCACAGTTTAATAATTTTAATCAACTCAATCGATGAGATAATGAGATAATTTCTTTTGTTTAAAAGTTAATTAGTATGGAATTATGATTAATTTTTATAGAATTCAATTCCATGTCAGTAATTTCATGAAACTCGAAACATATTTAATTCTATTAGCTCGTTTTACATATTTAATCGAATCGTGATATTTTAGTCAACCTAACATTTTGGTGGTAAGTTGAAATTAATTAAATGACCATTGTGATCATTATTACAAAACAATACAGTCAATTAGTTAACTAATTTGTTAGTTATTCCGTTAACAATTAATATCATTTATTTACAATGCATTTGCATTTTAACGGATGTCTTCTCAGAGTGGTCGAGTATACTTCACTTATCCATTCTCCCCCATTGTATATTGACGTAGTGTTTCTATTATGGTCTATATTACCCACATTATAACATCCTTGTTTTTGACGTCAAGATCAAACCTTATATTATTCTATTAGTCGAATGTAATATGTGGCCATCAAACGCAGACTGTAAGTTCATATTTTTCGGTTTCTTTCGATGACAAATTGAATTAACTATATACCTACCTAATATATCAAATTAAATAAAAACGGAACGTCCACTATTAAAATAACTAATATAACATTATATGACTTCCATTTTACTGTTTTATTTTTATGTATAATCATACTTAACATATATGTATATTATTAATAAATTTTGTATTATTAATTTACAGAACGACATTTTTAAAAGAATGGACATTACATGTATTATAGTTTATTATATAAAAATGGTAGTTTAAATAAAATACCGAAACAAATTATACAAATTAGTTAAGATTTCATTTTTTTTTTCTACGAAACTGTGACATTTAAATTATATTTAATGATGTGTGTTTATTGTTTTTTTCATCTTTTATACTAATATAGTAAGGGTGTATAATTAGGGTTCTGAATTATATTAATTTGCTTATTTTTCTTTATTAGGTTAAAAAGTAGCTAGGTAAGACATACATATTTTGAATCTCACACTAATGAGTTGGCATAAAATATTTGATTTGCATATTGTTTCATATTTGGACAGTTTTTAATTGTTACGCATATTTTAGCATTTTTAAATAATATAATGCATATTACATTGAAAAAAATATATTATTTAGTTAATGCTATTACCTAATTAAAAATATGTATTTTAATATTTTTTTTATTTATTTTAACTTAAATATTAACTGGGTGCACGACTATATATCATATGCGCATCGTCTGCGTTTACCTATGCCAAAATATCGTACGTCGTTTGCACATCAACATGTTGAACAATATAGAAAGGTATGAAAAATAATTTTCGATTGAAAATTTAATAAATGTCATAAATCATATAAATTAAATATAGATACACAAACAATTAATAATAAATAAATAAATAAATAAATTGGATTAATTAAATTGAACTGTAGTCATAATAATTATATAATATATGTACATAGATACGACGCGTCGTACATAATAAATAAATATTATATTATATACTTAGATAATGAATATTTTAAGATTTTTAAGATTAAAATAATAAAGATATATAGTCACAAGTTTCTTTTAAATACCTAAGGCATTTAAAGTTCAAATTTTGACCAAATTCATCAAACTAATATTCATATACCTAGTTTGATTAAAACTAAACCCCTGCCTCTAAGCCTCTCCTTCTAATTGCATCTATAAATATATGTACTGTTGAATTAAGTTCTTAAATTATCGTATTCTCTATGGATTTTTTACAAAAACACCATTGCTTATGCGATAAAAATCGATTGGTCAGTAGTCACCCGTATACTTTATAGTTGTTAACTGATACCTACACAATATTACTAAGGTACATATATTATATTTTAAAACAGTAATACCTGTACAATATTTGAAAATTGAATATTACCAGAGTAAATGTAGATATGTGTGAATTTTAAGATAAAAGTTAGGAAAATACTTGCATTTTTGGGTATACACCTATTTTTTAGTTCTATTGTTAAACAATATTGATGCACAAATGATGTACGGCCTTTTAAACGATCGATGAGCACACGAATAGCTTTAGGTAAATTACCTCTTTTCACTCGAATTTTCTCATGGTATTGTAGGACTAAATTCTTAAATTAGGAAACAATTCGATTACACCTAAACCACAGGTTCTCAAACTTATTTAATCCATCACCCACTTTTAGAATCAATAATTTTCTAAGGCCCCCGAACATTTTTGAAGCTCACCATCTGTAGTATATTTTAAAAACAGTACCCAGTTATTGTAATTGTTATATTTATATACGCCTTACCTAACTATTATATCTGAATTCAAACTTCCATGTTTAATTAGAACAATACAAATATAATAAAAACACATACTTGTAAAGCATGATAGAATAAAGTATTTTTATTAAAACTAAATTAAAACGTATATAATGAGAAGGTTAAACCTGATACTCTTTAACAAGTTCCTTAATATCAGACTTGAATTTACTTAAAAACACGGTCGTCATTGGAATTATGTGGACATGTAGTGTAGGTACTTGATTTGAATTTGAAGTATAGGTAAGAGAAACATATTTTTACTTATTTTAATCACCTATTGCCTCTCTAGTACTCTTTAACGTCACTAAAATTTCTTTGGGTCTAAACCACCCCCCTGGAGGCTGATAACGCCCTTTTGAGAAAGACTGACCTAAACATTGTACTCAAATTGCCTCTCATGACATACCTAAATTATAATTTAATGTATCGATATATTTTTCAATTGCACCTAAGTGTACAATATTAAATTTTGTAATGTTCAAAAATATTATTATTAGTTGTACTATTAGTCGGCATAGACATAATTGTTTACAATTATATTCAGTTTTATTATTTCTGTGTTCGTGTATTTTTATTAAAATATTATTTTTTATAACTGATTGTTAATCGCGGTATTGACTGCAATTATAAGTTTGTTTAGTCATTAGTTGTGGTTATATTTATTTAAACATTTGATTGTTATTAGTTGGCGATCTAGCATAGGTCTTTTAATTGAATTATTAATATTATACCATCCAAATATTTATATTGACTTATGGTTGTTTAATTTATTAATGTGTCTTTTATTGCAAAAGTGTTCTTCTGGATTAATCGTTACGTGTGCGTTCATGACATGTCCAATCAATGATTGAGATTCAACCAAATAATAAGGTTATTCTAGTTCTGAAGGGTCAACTACCTTAAATAGGAAGAAACTCAATAGAATGATATTTTTAAAATTGGAAGGCAATAAGAGTGACATTTAAAAAAAAACTCACGGGAAGCAATTCTAGTGTGCCCATTTCGATATGTTAACTTTTCAGCTAAATATAACCATAATTGTAATTACATCATTACTTAGTTTATAATAATATTATTTGTCGATATATTTTTATGTGAATAGGTACCAAAATGATAACGGTATTAACGAAAAATTAGTGTAAAAACCATGAAGAGGTCTATGGTAAAAATGTATTTAATGACGATTAGTATACTTTGACAAATAATATAGAACGAAGTTCTTCCCCATTTAAGAACATATTTATTTAGCTAAAAGCCGGTGTACATTTTTATTTAAAAATTTAATTTAAATGTCTAGTATGTAGTAAACTATAAATTTCCAGGTAATTCATACAAATATTATAAATATTAAATATGCAGGACATGTAATTTAGATCCCTGATAATATTAATACAAATAAAACCTAATAATAATCTAAGAAATTAACCAAAGGTATTATATAAGTTAAAATGTTTCAAAATATTTGCATACATGAAGTATGCCAATAATTTATAATAATAATAAGGTGTAATAAGTGATAGGGTTTATAATAATATAGGTTGGTTAATTTTACATAACAAAGAAATTACTTTTGTTAAATTTGAATTTAAATAATTACAGCAACATGGGACTATGGAGTGTTTAGGCTCAATTTAAAAGTAAAACTCAAAGCGAGAGCAAATCGTAATGATTTTTTAACGTAAATAATCACTAAACCAAAAACATTAATACAAAAAATTCGAGTATAGACATAAATATAAATGAAAGACGAGAAGGACAATTCATCAATAGTCTTTGAATGCGTTAACCACTGTAGAATTTTTCGGAGAAAATTAACAAATGTATAAAAAAATATTTTGTAATAATAGTTGCGTTTCGTTCATGATATGAAAATTAACTTTAATAATTAGTTAATTTGTTATTATCTTTATAGTTGGCTAATAATCATTGTTTGTATTATTAACATTAGTATCCGCCCTTCTTAAAATTATTTGTTTTTGTTAAGTCGTGTAATTAATCACTTTAGATAACCTCAAAAGATTGTATATTTGACATAGATAGTACTTATGGTATCATATCTTTTCCAGAATTACTAAGTACTTTTCCAAAAATTTCGAAGAGCGGGGACCACAGATGAAACCCAGCAAAAGTAACAGGTTCAATTCCCATCAGGTCACTCATATTAGGGAGGAAAACTTTAATAATCTTAAAACTTTGACATTTTTATCGTTTATTTATTTTAGTTTTTGACTACACAATATAATTTTAGCTGTAAAATGTTTCTTTGTTCTTTAAAAGAATTATTTTTTAATATTTTGCTTTAATTTATATTCTATAGGTGCATACAGAATATTAAATACTTCATAACAACACTATTACCAAACACCAAAATAAGTTTAATTTACACCAATTTTTACATGGAATTGATAGTATAATAATATAACACTTATATACTTTAAAGTTTATAATTATTAATAAATTACAGCTGGATCGTATAGATTAGAATAAAAATAGTTGAAGGACAATTTTTTAACAGTGATTTAATGTTTATGTATCCGTACATTCGTTAGATTTGTTACTTATAAGTGATAAAACATTTTGAATTAAGTACCTAACGAATTTCTTATACTAAAATTAAATGAATTAGGCCTGTATATGGGTGCGATATACATTAAAAAAAAAATTTTAATTATAAGTTATAATAATAAGTGTTGTGTGGATTTGTGTGAATACTTACGTTTCATATCTCTCTAAATACACGTCAGTTATGATTTGTATGTTCACGGTATCTTTTCGCATAAAAACCGAATTAAATGTAACTTAATAAAGGTGGAGTCCATTTTATAGATTGAGAAATATATACATTTAGGTACATCTAGTATATATAATACTAGTTGATCCCGTGCAGTTTGCTGCCCGTAAAATATAACAACTCTTACAAAAATGGTGATTATTCAACTCCTTTTGTGTGTAACTCGCTGCGATAAATGCAACTCAGGCACCCGGCTGAAATAATAATTATTTATCTAATAACCAATAGCAACTGTTTAAAAACAAAAGTGTCCATCGTAAAACTCAAAATCCCTGTTTGAGCACATATCCGGGTTGAGCCTACCGGGTCCAATTGTGAATCTAAACCATTCAAGGACCCCTTATTTTTTCTATTTTTATTATTTATTTTTTTATTTTTTTTTTGGTTTCCCTAGTAATTATGAAATATTTAATTATATTTAAATCTTTTTTTATAATATATAATGGAGATATTTTATTATTTTTAAACAGGGATTATGAGATTTACAATGGAAATTTTTGTTTATAAATGGTTGCTATTGGTTATAGGAGAAATAATAGTAGAAATTAGTATTTATTTATTATTGGTTGCCATTGGTGAATATAGATAATATGCAAATTACACGTAAAAATTTATTTTTACCAATCTCAAGCCCTTTAAAATCAAAATTTTAAAATCGGGCTCTGAAAAACTCTGAAAAAAAATGGGAAAAAGTTAAATAGCGTCGTCACAAAATAGGATCACAAAAAAGGAAAAAGTGTGTTCTTTTATATATATAAAGGATTATATACACCAATATTTCATAGATCATTTTATTAGATATCATTCCTAAATTTTAACAAATTACCGTAGGTTGTCCCTTGATACAGAGTATTACTTGAAAAAAAACTTTGGAACGGAACATTTTCGAAATAGACGAAAACTTCTTTCTCCGCAGACGTTTGTAAATAATTTAATGTAATATTGTTAAAGGGCAAACATTTGATTAGTTAGGTTCAGTATACCATTCGATTAAGGCGCGCGTGGCCGAGGTAAAAGTTTGACGGCCGCGTGTATACAGGAGTCGCATATTACAGTTACACGTGTGGATTTATGAGGTCGGTGGAGTTTTCTGCAAAACGTTAAGACCGAGTGAGAAACGCAGTCGCCACGCATACAGTTTGGCCAAGTTTGGGCGGCCTACGGTGACGTTCGCTGACTGTTCGTTGTCCGAATTTCGGAGGGGGGAAATGGGTGTGGAAAAAATAAACCGAACTCCGGAAAATTAGTTTAGTGACACGTGATATTATGTACCTGCAGTGTGACATCCGACGACGCACATCCCGCATCAAAACTAATTTCAGTACGACTCGGAAAGAAGACCACCTCCGTCAGGTGTATGCGTATATGACGCGCACAACCGTGTTTGTGTGTGTGTGTGTGTGTGTGTGTGTGTGTGTGTGTGTGTGTAAAAAAAATTCCCCCGTGGCCGTGTGACATCTGGACCGCTATATCATTTTGACAGAAAGATGTATCTACTTGGTAATGTTGTTCGTGAGCTCCACGACTGCGCGTTAATCAAATCAGTTTTTTTCCACCAGACCATGCTTATAATACATATAAGCTATTTGATTGTGTTCCGGCCAAATTACATTTAATACATCATCTGTTAAAGTCACGAGAGTGTAAATGATGAATATAATATATAATAATATTTAAACTACTAATAAACTTGTAAAATAAATATTTAGGTGGCCGTGGAAAAGCATAAAATAATATTAAATAGGTATAGGTATGACACCTCGATTGTCTCGATGAAAAATAAAAAACTAAACATAAAATTACACATTATTTACACCGATATACATTTTGTTTATTTGGAATAGAAACGAATTATGTTCTCGTACGCGGCAAAGTATAGGTAATAATGATCAACGCGCAGGGACAATAAATTACCAAAGAAAATGTGTTTTTAAACGATGTTTTCAGAAAAAAAAAATGTTATTAATTTTTAATGATACCAATATAAAGTTGATTTAATGCGACATATTTTTATTTTGGTGTAATTTATTCCTCATGCATTTAAAAATAATTTTTTTTGTTTGTTTAAAACGCAAATGCGTTACTGAAAACATTTACACGTGCGCCCCCAAAAATACTGGCCACAACCCTAATTACGTTTAATTTCCACCACTACATTATTTAATTTTATATATATTTTTTTTTTTAATACTATTATTTCATAGGAACAATACGTTTATAAATTATAGCAATATCAGCTCCTAAGAATTATCGACTGTATTATATAACTCGACGTATGAGACAGGCCAACCAAGACACCTCCTTCGCCTATTCTAATTGATTGTGCTGTTTTTTTTTAGTTATGATGTGTTTTTATTCGTATCCTATATCCACATTATATTATGTATATTTTTATTTTATGTTATTGCTAATTGTAAAACCAATAGGCAATAATACTGTACATTGAGTATTAAAAATATAATAATATATAATATAGATATAATATATTTTATAATTGGTACCTAAATGGACGAAAACATTTAAACGACAAACGCACAACGTTGTGTTGTGTTTATGATTCTGTGTAAGCATCTAATAGTTAGAATAACAACAATAACTCGTACGTATATTTTAGAGAGCGTTAGAACGTCATAATTTGTTATATATATATTCACAACTATACAAGTACTTAAACATCATTTTTTTTTTCAATTATTTACGTGTAATTCAATCAATATTCACACTACACGGTAGATGATACGGGTCAATGAGTGACTTTACAAAACATTATAACGAGCAATTATTATACTAACCTAATAGTGAAATTGGTATTTGTAAATTGAAATTACTATGTCGTATTACTATTCCCGTGCACTAATCCTATGTGGATATATTGAATATAATAATATATGTGCCATTACACAATCTAAATATTGCATTTTGTAAAACGAATTGTTTCGATTTTAACTGTGGTTTGATCGTTTGACAATAATATACCTACACAATAATATCTATTACTCTGTTATTTTCCATATTATTATTACTAAACGACAGTACAATTTCATATCTTTTTTTGTACTGTATTGATTGTTATATACCTACCTATTGTATTCAACGTGAGGAGCTAATTGATTTTCAATAAACATCATCATCATTGCCTATTATTATTATCATCAACAACCTCTATTGTAAAATAATTATTATTTTGAGTTTAATAGGCACAGCATAATTTTATATATATTTCCTATGTCAATCTAATAGCTATTTATTATAATCGAATAAAACGAAATCAATTTAACATTCGATTTAGATTAATGGAATCCAATTTTTTACCGAGTTCGTGCCAAGGTATATAAAACTATATGATTTATCAACGTTAATACACAAATAAACCATTTCAATATTCGTAGAATTTAAACATAATTATACCATAAGTAAGTTCACAAGTGAATAAATTTATTTGAACTTATTGTCATTAAACAAATTACACCAACGAAAACTCATTTGTATAAAATTATGATGACCTATTAAAAATAATTTATCAGAGAGCAGCGGGTATTATAGTTATTAGTTTATATTCTTCTAACTGTAGCATTAAATGCTCACTATATATTTTAATTAAAACAATTAATTTTTTACATATTTTTTTATATGTACTTCAGCATACTAATAGTGTTCTAATACTTAGTTACGTACTTAAAAGTATAAATTATCATAATATTCCAGAAAAATTCATAAATATCCTAAAACACTAAATTGTGTTTAAATATTCATTCCATCATAATTCATAACTAATTATTACATTTTGCGTTAGCACCATTACTCGACTCCGTCCGCGTTAAAATGAATCTATTCATCTATTGTTTTCCATTTTGCTTCAGTTGAAATATATAATGCGATAGGTACCTGTGAAAAACCCCGTCAAAATCATTTCATCCGTTTCGAATGCTTTCCCGGAAAAACAGATAGTTATGTATTTGTGAGTGTATCATGCAATGTTACATTTGATTGTGAACGTTTAAAAAGCACAGCGTTTACAATTTTAATTTGTGATAGGCAAGATAAAGAATAAAAATGGAAGGAAAGTAGATAACCCCTCTATTGAAGAGTAGGTATGGAGTTTATCTCGTCATTAAGTTTAAGTCACTGTATTTTTAGCTTAAAACTGTATAAACATAATAAAAAAAAAAAAAAACCTAAAAAGTTTATTTCAAATTTCTTTAAATAGCTCAATATTGCAAAGCAATTATGATAATTATCATGTTATGAGCATGGATAACAAAATTCTTGTATGAATATTTATTAAATTGAATTTATTCATAAAATAATATTAATATGTATAATATTTTGACATTGAAATAAAACACAATATTATCTAATTCAAACATTTATTGTTATATATATATTATTAAATTTCTATAGTATAATTTGCATTTAAACAACTGTATGCAAACTTGCTGAAGAATCAATTGGATACTTTAAAAATGTCATCAAACCTTTTGTAGAATATTTTTTGAACTAGTTGTGCTCCGATCCATTCGACGTATGTATAGATGACGTGTGTGATCACTATTACGGGTATAGGTATACTTATGTATATCGTACGTAAAGTCCATGTACATTTCGAAGCTCGTATGTGTCTTTTTGAGACAAAACAATAACCGACAACCGTTAAAATGTATGATTATTATACACACAAGTAGCTACATTATAAGTAGAGCGTTGATGACGTATATTCCATTTGATGAGTATAGGTACAGTAATATAGTGTACATGAGTAATAAATAAAAGTGTTAGGTACCGTATTAATTTATTCGATATCACGGTATGAAAAGTCGTCAGAGTATTGTGACGGGGTCGCTAACTAGATGGATTTGATTCAATTAATATCATATTTTAACATGTTTCCGCTATAAATAAATCCACGTTCCAGGCAGTTTCCGCTACAAATGCGATGATGTCGCACTGCCGGTGAATGTAATTTTACCATCACGACAATACTACACGTCCCATTAATATTCTTACTATATTATGTGATAATATATTAAGTTGGTCATATAACCGAACATCAACGAAATGTTTAATCTGAAAAAAAAACTTTTATGTAACTATATTTTTACGTAAACTTATTATTAACTAAAGTAAAATAAAAATAGATAAATACAGTTTTGATAATATATTTTGATGGTAAACATAAGATTTTGTTTTTGCTTTCTATAATTATTAGTACGGTTATTCGTTATTCACAATCATGTTGAAATCTAATAATTTTTTTTTATCGGTATTATAAAGACAGTGTTGAGCATTATCTAGATAAATTATCTAAATAATTTATCTAGATAAATAATTAATTATCTTTTATCTTATCTAGATAATAAACAAAATTAGTTATCTGATGAATTATCTTAGATGAATTATTGAGTTATCTAACGTAATTCATCTAGATAAATAAATATATTTATTCAAAAAGTTCGAAAAATTGAACTTGAAAGTTTTAACCTATTAAATTCCTATGATTCCAATCATCCTTGCACAAATACAGAACAATAACAAAGTAATAGGTTATAGGTAATAATTTTCCATGCTACTTTTATGTTATTTCTAAATTCTAATTATCCCGATTTATACGGGCTACGGCCGAATATGTTGCAACGTTGTGTCATCGACTCGTCGACCGCCGTGTACACCATAAACCAAAGTCCATAATTTATTATTGGGATTTACTATTTTATATATTTTAGAATATATGTGTTAACCATTATTTGTATAACAAATTACATTTTATGTTTAATAATTAATTACTATTATTTTAAAATATATTAATGAATTGTTTTATAAAATTATAATATACCTAGGTACAACTAATGTATTTTTTTTAAAACTAAGTACTTATTATTTATTATTTATTTCTCATACATAAATGTACACAATGGTCAATGGCAGATCTAGGATTTTTTTTTTTAGGGGGACGGGTAAATTAAAATAATTTTATCTTTTTTTTTATCCAGATAAATAGTGTTTTATCTTTTATCTTTATCTAGATAATTTAGATTTTAACTATCTTCTACCTTTATCTAGATAAATTGTATCCAATTATCTTTTATCTTTATCTAGATAAATTTTTAGTTATCTTTGCGCAACACTGTATAAAGATAACAAATAGTTAACAACAATAATAGTTCAATTATACAAATTTTAGTAAAATTATTACTTTATTATTTGTCCTTGATTAACTTAAAAAAATATCCCAAGTAAAATTAAAAACACATTTTTTTTACACCATTCTTATATAAAAAAAAAATACAACTCTTTAGAAATTGGATAAAAAATTATCCGCTAAAATATCATAATCTAAATATACAATGGACACAAAATGCAGGATTAAAAAACCAATGATAGATACTATAAAAAATAAAAATGAAAATAATGTAAAAATAACTTGTTTAATTATAACTATAAATCATGTTTTCGTGTCCCCGCTACTCCTGAGTTTTATCTTATAGAATAATTGTTTTATATTTTATAATACACAATTGGCGCTTTGCAATCATAAACTGATTAGATATTTGCTTTAATGTAACTTATAATATCTAGTAATAGGTAATGTAATTGATTTTGTATTATTATTTTGCTTTTTGGTTTTTATCAACAGGTAATTATTATTTTTTTTAAAACTGCGATTTAAATTTGAATAATATTATTTTATTTTATTATTATATATTATAATTGGCAAATAATTGTACTTATTTTTTTTTTTTACCTCGTTTGTTTTTGTAACAGTTACTATTATTATACTTGTAATTATTACTACTTATAGATATTTTATCCATACATTTTATTAAAGTATATTTTTTCTTCGGATAATTGGACATTATACTCTTTATATTCAAATGAATAATATGAATGAGCAAAGTCTGACACAACTCACGATAATGTCAAATTGTAAATACACATATAACAATGTACCTACTGGTTGTATCAATGTTAGGAATGCACAGATTTTAGCCCACCTAATGACATGTTCTTGATTCATTCGTATACATATTGTGTTTGTGCGCCAAGCGTCGTACATTTTACTAACTTTTGTCCAACCTTCAAGTAACGCCTGTATAAACAATGTTAGAATACTTTGCAGAACGATCGCTTACTGAGCTTGTAAAGTTTAAACTAACCTAACCTTATAACAGATATAATTAAACTTTGGTTACATATTTTCATTCTATTGAATTTCTCACAGACAAATATTTTAAATATTGCGTCATCATAGCCTTATTAAAGTCTCCACACATTTCAGTGGTGAGAGGTTGCGGTAAAAATTCAGCCACACACAATTTACCACTACCGCCAAGAGAATAGGATTTTACCGCCGCCGCTGCAGTAAGAGGGGACCTTTACGAAAGATATTAGTTTATAATATATTTATTTATTTATATTGATTCTATAGTAAGTTATTTCACTAATAGTAATGCGGTTGGTTGAATTAATTTTTTACCGAAAACATTGTATTGATTTTATAATTAGCTATAATGTTAAATTATTTAATAGTACGGATTACTATACATATATATTGTATCTAAATATTTTATTGTAATAATTATTAAATTAATGGTTAATACCGACTTACCGAAGAACGTTGTGAAAAGATTCGTGGTACAAATAGGTCATACCTTAAAATTAATCTTTTATTTTTTAAAAAAGGCATTGTGTATAAAATATAATAATATGCGTATTACGAAGTAAAAGTTTAAAATATCCATGAAAATTATTTTTAAATACAGAGGTATAACTAAAATCATTGTTCTTCGTTTAAATATCTAAATTAGCAGAAATTTGAACTTAAAATATTTCTTATATTTTTTTTAGATATTTAGATTCGAAAATAAATTACTTATGAGAAACCATATTATATTAATGTTACAAGCTTATAACTTTATAAGCTAAAAAATTCGATCAATTTATAAATTTTGTTGAATTTTTTCAAAACTAGAACTTCAAATTCTTATAAAAAATCTTTCATACCAATGTATTTTTAATATATTTTAACTAACAAAATAAGAAAATCGATTTTGTTGAAAATTATTTTTGCATAAAATCCCCATTTTTTCTTAACATTTTTTTTTTATTTTTCCTGATTATTTTGAAAAGCACTGGAAATGTTAACCTCTCAAAAACACCAACAAGATTAACTTCCCTACCAGAAAATATATTTAAGTTTAAAATCAAAACATTTTTATAAACCGTGTATACAAACACACAAAATAAAACACATACACATCATTGTAAAATCAATACATTCATTGCTTTACTCAGAAAATAAAATATAGCGAGAGCATTAAAAAATGTTTTACAATATAAACTGTATTTCTGCTGTGGTCAGTATTTTTTAAGTAATAAAGTTAACATTATTAGATTTATAATATTATAGTGTATGAAATATCACAAAAAAAATGATAAAAATAAAAATAATTATATATTCTATGATAATATTACTTTTTGGACGCTCGTATTTATAAATTTAATTGTAATTTACTATACAATTAAGTACAATATGTTCAATCAACAGGCCATAGAAAATATTATAACTTCTAAGTACAATGAGTTAATTTTATTTATTACAATATTATGGTAGGTAGGTACTTCGTTAGCCCTATATGGTCTATACACTATAGTAACCGTAATTATTATTATATTATGCAGTCTTCAACAAAATTAAAAACGTACATGTATAAATCACTGTTAGATGTATACCACTATAAATTGGATCTCTATTTTATTGTACAAAATATAAATTCAAATATCATCCATTATGATTATTCTGTTCTATTATTTTTATTTTTCGTCAGCATTTGCAAAATGCAAATATTCGAATGCTTTAAAACAGACTCTAACAGCTATGCCAAAATTGTCGGTACGTTAAAAAAAAACAGCAAAACATCTTCGATATAACTATAAAGTATGAGTTTAAAAAATCACATAATCAATTAATTTATCAGAAAAAAATAAGATACTTGATTTCATATTGACAAATTTTGAGTAAAGATCAATTTAGATCTACGTTATAGTTTGCGTAATCAATGTTCATCGTAACGAGTAATAGGTACTGTAAATAAAACCAAAATCAAGTATAATATTTATCATAACTTATAAGGTATATATACATTATACAATATATTTTAACGTTTAAATTATAATAGAGATTTTTAAAACAACTTATGATATATATTTTTATTTTATGGTTAAAATTTGAAATATAAAACAAAAACAATATTTTTTGATAGACGAGACACTATTGTTATAAAGCATTAAAACTAAAACAATAACATTTTCACATTTAAAACATATAGTGTTGAATTGTTACAAATCGAAAAACCGTTTTACAAATGTGTGACATCCACATAAAATAATAAAGAAAAAATTAAGATGTTAGTGTATGAATAGTTGATGAAGTATTGAAAATGAAATGAATAATCATTTACTGGCTGACGAAAATAATTAGACGCTGTTGTAAGCATTTTCATATCAATTAAAAGATCATTATTAATTTAAATAAATTTATTTTTCAATTGTTCTGCCTTCTGCACATAGAAAATAATAATTGAAATACAATCAAATAAAGATCATCCTTCTAGATTATATCATATTATGTAACGTGGTTTTATGACATATATTATTATAATACGCAATGTAAACTAGGTTGGATAAGATGCTTAACAAACTTTGTGTAAGATAATGTTTATAAATTACTATAAATAATTTAGTTTACTTCTTATTTTCTTGCATTTTCAAGTTCTCAGTTCTCACTGAGTAGATAACGGAAAAATAATAATCATCTTAGTTTTACATTACATTTAAATTTTGTTGTCATAATTATTTTAACTTCTTTGTATTATAACCAATATTTACTAGTACTAAATAACGTTAAACAATTTTTTGTAATTATTAATTATCTTAGACAACCTCTAGAAAGCTCACGTAAATATAAAATCTTTGAAAGTCTCTAATCATCTTTGAAAATCAACCAAACATACAAAGTTGTCAATAGTTTTACCTCTATGTTAATAACTTATAATAATATTATATAAGTTTATAACTTGAATTTCCATTAACCCTTACGTAAACTATTCATGCGTTTAATACAATTTTCGTAAATAACAATAATTTATCTTGGTTCCTAATATATTATTATTACACAAACTATACGTAGGGTGTCTAACCGTGCTTGTCCTCACATACGTCGTCTAACTGTTTATGCATACTCTTCCCACATCTGACCACCTTCTTTCTAAACTTTAAAACCTACGATATTGTAATTTGAATATTTAATAGAAATTAATAATTCAACTTTTAAAATATTAACATAAATTAGATTTGTAAATTTTGTATCTGAGGATATGAATAAACACTAAAACAAAAATATATGTTTTTTAAATTTAAATTTTGGTCAAAAAACTATTTCAGAAAAATATACAAATGAAAAAATGTTCGTACATAGTTATCATATTCATCTTCTGTTATATAAAAGTAAAGGCCTATCTGCAGATGTTCCTTATACAAAATAATATTTGACAAATTGGCACCAAATAAATTCACATATATTCTTTGGCCATATTCTATGTTCACATTTGAATTCTGTTTCGGCTCACGAAAATCAAATATCTTTTTGTTCGTATATAGGGTTGCCGTTGGATAAAAAATAATAAATAAGATATTATGATTGGATATAATTGTCTGTATTGTATTATAATATATTTGGTAACTATTGTGGAAACTTGACATATAAATATAACCGATTTCAATGTTAATTTGTATATTTTATTTTTTCGGTAAGTCTTATTTAACTCGACGCCAATTTTTTTCAGATAAAAATCATTGGTATAAAAACTATGATGGAATAAAAAAAAAGGCCCAGATCATCTCATACCTAAATAGATATTTACTTATAATGTTTATGAGAACCATTTGTCCGATTAGCATTGCCCAAAGGATCCACAAGGAGGTGATTTTTAATATCCCCAAAAAAGTATTTCATTAAATCAACGATAATCGTGACGGAAAGGTAAACAACGCTGAATCATCGTTTCAAAATTCCAATATGAAAATGAATCAATTTGTGTTAATGTTTAATAAAATAATATTTTAACAATAAATTTCCCCAAGGTACGTTGTTTATTATTCACTAACAAAATAGTGTCAACCATATTTTATTTTATCAGGTCGAGTATACAATCGAGCTTCTTATAACATATTTCTATTAGTTAAAAATATGTCAAAACAAATTTCATATATTTGTGACATGCATTCAAACATATTAATTTATTCTAAATTCCATTATTCAATGTGAAAAATAAATCTTCTACATAATTTGTGTTCAATAAAACCATTGTAGTAGGTACGTTTGTTTCGATTTTTTGTTAGAATTTGGATACCAAAATTTCTCTTATGGCTTTAACAGTTTAATATTTTAATTAAAACTACACATTAACTATTTTTCATCAATCACTGTCAGTGATGTTATTAACATTTTTAAATGACAAAATATAGCAAGTTTTCTTCAATATAGTATATAGTTACAATTACGGTAGAGTATACATGCGTTATAAATACCAATATAATATATAATCGAACGTGTCCTGACTGACAGACTGACCATTTGATTGGTCAAATCGATATAGAGCCTAAACTATGATATCTAAGGACTTGATATTTTTACAGTACCTTCGTATCATCATGTAATGGTGTGTACTAAGAAAAGATTTTCTAGAATTTTAATTTTAAATAGGTGTTTACACAGCCACACAAGGATTATGAGATTCACGATGGAAATCATGGACATTTTTGTCATTGGTTTTACAGATTTTAATAGAGATAGGTAATAAAAATTAGTTTTTTTTTTGTATAAATGGTTGCCACTAGTTACATAAAATAAAATTGTTAGTAGGTATGCATGTAATAGGATATCGTTTTAATATTTATTTGATACTTGGTCGCTATATTTTTTACACACGTGTATGAAATCCATAACCTTATATTCATTTATTTCTGCTTAATAAATGGTTACCTATAAGATAAAATAGTTTCTCATCACTATCCACTAATTTAAAATTAAATACTTTATTTTTTCTATTTCTTTTTTTTTAAATTTCCAAAACCATCGCACATTTACACCAAATATTAAACAACAAATGAAACAAAGTTTGAATCATATGAGAGTTAGTATTGTTTACGGGCAACGAATATTTAAGGTCAGCTAGTATAATATGTATACACTCATATATGAAGATAGTATACCTACTATCTATAAGTAACCCTAGTTTTTTAAAAAACTAAAAAAATAAGACTATAATATGAAGAGTTTTACCTCCACACCAAATTATTTAAGCTACGTGATGATTGTTTTGATTTTACGTATAAGTTTAAGAATTTAGGGAAACCCTATAAAAATAACAGCTTCATACAATATACATTCTATAACTCTATAGCTACACATGACTAATTACTCGAAGCTTCATAGACTTGTAAATTGTAAGATAAAAGAATCAAAACGTTCATAAAAAAAATTGGAAATATTCATTAGGTTAAAAAATTTAATGCTCATACAGTTTCACTATATTTTACGTTTAAACGCTATTTTTAAATATATATTTTAAATGTGAGCTCAATATATTATGTATATTAAATATCAATACTTGTCTTACTAGTACTACACAGCACATAAATCAAAATGAATTTAAATAAAATAAAAAGGTATGTATTCAAACACGAACAGGTCATTACTATAGCTATTCGTAATAATATTTATTTTCACCTCGCATCCGCAAAAAAAAAACTTTATCATGAAGTAGATAAATTAAAGGATCCCTATCACAATATTAATTTAAAAACTGTATTTTCTATAAACGAACGTTAACAGGTATATAGTATATACTGTACACATTATGCAACGACAATAAAGTTTAAACCATGTCAGTGTAAAATGTTCATTTTATTACAAAATATACGGCGTGTAAATGACAATTAATTCGAAGCCGATACGTTTTTTATTTTGCTTTTTTTTTGTCATTATAAAGTTGGCTTTTCTATTAGTGCGTTGCACAAAAAAAAGCGAGCTTTTTTAATATCACGCGTTTAATGAATTACATATTACACGTGACCGCTGTAACAATAATTTATGTGAAACTGTGTTATTGCAATACGGATTTATGAAACGGTAACGAAAAACTGTGGAAATTATATTAGTAAATAGCAATTAGGTATAAACGTATAATAATAAAATTTCTCTGGGCATAATCGCCTAGACCGTGATCCCTAATGGTCGTATTAAAACTTTATGTATGATAGCATTATAACGTTTAATGACAACTTACTTAGAAAATAATACTCAGTGCAGTACGCGTATTGTGATCATTAGTAATTATCGTAACCGGTATCTCAACACGACGTGTTTTTTTTTTGCGTGCATTTTAGTAATATTATTATTATCACACGGCGTCCTGGATAGGCAATTTAGCTGCACCTATGCAAGGGCCCATTGGCTCCATATTTGTTATGTCTCGTAGCTCATGATGATGATATTTTTTTTGATAAATTAAAATACTAAATTATGTCCATAAACCGACCCACCTATACCGCCACACAAAACTACTAGGCATTTTTTATAGCTGTACATTATTACTTTTAGCTTTATATTATAATTTAGTATCATCATTTTTGCTGGTGAAACACTACCTAAAACAATTTTAAATTTTTGTTGCTGATATTTTAAATTAAAAATAAAATTCTTATTTTTCATCATATTCATTCATTTTGAGAATATTTATTACTATACAAACATTTTAAGCAATATTTAAGATTTATCAAATTTATGGCAATATTATTATTAGATTTCTTTTAATAATATATTTTGTATAGTTTGCTTATTATTACAGCTTGATATTATAATAAAAATGTACTTACAAAACCGATGTACTTGGACAGTTTTTACTCGTAATTTATTTTTACGACCATTTAACATTTTACAAATTACCTTCTTACATCCTCAGTTAACCAAAGTTGATCCAAGAATCATCGTCTTTAAATTCGATTTCGCTCATCATGATTTAAGTAAGCGTTTATCATTGCTTTCAAATAAATGTTTTATCATACAACTTACGAGTACCTATAATCATAAAATATAAATACAAATACGTATAGCTGAACGAAGCCTCTAAAGTATTCTGTTTTTACTCGTTTTTTTTTTTTTTTAAATACATTTACGACAGCGCGAGTTAATATTGAAACATATTATTACAAGTAATAACGAATAACCTTAATAATAATAATAATATGTACGCGAGCATTATACTACAACAATAGTTGGAATTCAAAACTATAACGATAGTGTGTATCATCTCAAAACTTTTGCCATTCAATAATAAATCGGTTCAATAAAATATTATATTTACGAAAGCAATAGCCCGTGAAACTAAATGTACGTCTGGCGTTTATATCGCACAATAAGGGCTTGTCTCCAGTTTCTAATAAAGAGATATTATACACGCGCGCTCGCTCGCGCATTTATTATAATATGTTACGTAAAACATGTATTATGCATATATATATAGGTACCTAGGTATAATATATTATTATTGTGTGTCGTACAACGGGGGATTTATAGAGGGCTTGACGTATAGGTTTAAAATATGTGTAATACTCCGTAATGACGGAACCCGACCGCCGCCACCGTAATCATATATTACGTAAATTACATATAATATTATATTATATATTATTATATGTTCAGCGGTGGCAAAATCGATTTACGAATGAGTCCGTCGCTGTTCGGGCTAATAAGCTATTACACGCGTGTATGTGTGCGAGCATCTCTTAGACTACGATGACAAATATTAATCAAAAAAATAAAATACAAATACAACTACAATCACACATAATATAAGCCACGAGGGTAAAACGATATTACTGCTTTTGAACAACGTCGTAGGTATATAATATTATGTAAATCATTCGCAATACTCGCGGTCGTATCGCTGCACTGTATAACCTACATACGATCTCCACGAGTGGCTGACACTCCGAGTACAATAGTACATATTATATTGTTATATATAAATATTATATATATTATATATATAACGACACTATAGTATATTATATAGGAAAGCTCATAACATTTTATACGTACACGCTTAGTTATATTATTGCATATATATTATATACATGTACGCTGCTGTAGGGGGGGGGGTGAATTCACTATTATTACTTACAAGTGTTTTCTTTCTTCTTCTTCTTCTTTTTTTTTTTATCTACATCAAACATTCACGTTCACGTGTATTTGATGGCGGTATACGTGACTCGTATGAAATGTATCGTCTTAAGGAATTAGGACCGTGGGACTGGGCGTGCTATAATAACATTATACCGTACACGTAAAACATATACAGGAGTGTATGTCAGCTCCACCAAGTCCCAAGTCACTACGCGGTGCCAAGGTGTGTTCAAATAAAGTCAAATTCTGAGCAAACCGTTTACGTTTGATAACAATTTGAATTCAACGAAATCTGTTTATTTAAAAAAAATCTATTTTACTTATAAGTCACAATAAATATGCCCAGGCACTTTATATTATTATAAGTTGTATTGTAACGGAACATCACAGACATACACACGCAAGTACAGTAAAGTACCTACCATTCGAAATTCCGAGTTGTAAGCAACTCGTTTTTAAGAAAACTCTCGAAATTCGTGTAGTTTGAATATATCATATTAAAGTTGATAAATTGACTTGAATTGAACTTTATGTGAACTCACTTTTAATATTTTAGCCTTATTTATCTGTTCTCGAGTACAATTACAATTTAAAAAATAAAATATAATGTAATATACACTTTACACATAGAATACTTAACCTACAATAAAATAAATCAAAATGTTTCTTTTTTTCATAACTTCATATTATAGGTAGATGTTCAAGTTATGGTAAAATTAAACATTTTGTAACAATTCAAGTACTATATAGACTATAGTCTATATAGTTCTTCACATATTTGTTTTTAAAATGTGCACAATCGTAATATTAGTTTTTTGTTCGTTTAATTAAAGGATACACAAATATATTTATTTTAACAAAGATTAGTACTTTATGTATATTAAACGTATTATATTATCATAGTACAACATACTTTATAGGGACGTGACACTCTAATGGAAGTTAAAGAAACCCGATACAATAACAACAAATATATGTATATTTCGATGTACTAATTACAAGAGACAACCGTTTAGGTAATTTAACCGTGATCCATTCACAACGTGATATGAAACAATAAATAAATAACTACTCTATGAAAATGTTTACGTATACTATTGTTCATCAAGATTCAAGACCACATAAACTTTAACTTTTTTACTTTGAATATCTTTAAGATAAGTTAAATTAAGGCCGTGAACTTGAAGTTCAACGCTTTTACAGTGTAAATTAGACACTGCTATTTATTGAGTACAAACTACGAATAGAACAGCCAAAAAAGAAAAAGAAAGCAAAATAATTAGTTAAATAATCAAATAGTAAACTGTTTTATTTTATTTTAATTTCCTTTAATTTAAAGTATTTTAAGTCTGATTTAAACAGACCACGTCATGTTTAGTATTAGATAGAAAAGGTTCATTTTCTTCATGCATTTCATAAAAAATTACATAATGACAAATGACTTTTCAAACATGATATTTTTAAAAAATATATATTTTTATGACAAGTGACATTACAAGCCCTAGAAATTTCGGACAATCCTTAACATACAATATACATTACCACGTGGTAATAAAAAGAGACATTTTTTGAAAGATACACCAAATATGAAGTGTAGTTAAGTTTTATTTATTTTACTATATGATATTAAGAACATACATTTTTAATATATAGGTATTAAGTGTTAAGTGTTTATAGTATATTTTATAAATCAATATTTATAAACATATTTTTAAATAGCACTGTCATACATACCCCAGGCCTGTCTCCTTGAGCACGCCACTTGATTTATACTTTTAGCATACGATGAGATTATTTTCAATCAAACGCATTGGATGCAAAGCCGAAGACGCGAAAAGTGTACACACACATTATACGAACCGAGCCATTCGGATATTAGCGTTCGAAATAAATTTCATTTTTTTCATTTTAAACAAATACCTACGAATTTTTCGGAACCTATGGTACTTTTTATTAAATTCGAAAAAACAAACACCGTGAGACGGCACGACATATATGCAAATAAAATCATACACATGCAGTTATTATAGTTTCGCAAACAACCACCATAAACTATACCTGATCCTGAGAGAGGTTTTCACCGATCCGTTTTATACTCCAAATGTCGAATGTCAAATGCCGTATCATTTATTATATTATACCCACGTGTGCTGCTGCCGTGTTATAATGTATACAAACGAAAAATGGTTGACCAAATCTAGATGTATTATTATTGGATATTTTCCGTAACATGCATTATTGGGGTTTGGTTGTCTGTGTTCAAAAACTGTACCGTTAAACCACATTTATGGACCCTACTCTGGGATATATATTGGTCAATGGACATATATGTATACTTTGATATTATTCTGTCTGGTAATTTCAGTTGCGTTCTATAACAAATCCTGACACATTAGGTATATATACAACCGCTTGTTTGCTTGCTCAACATTTTCGATAAACTTGTACCATTTCTTTGGAATTATCTGCGTGTAAAACTGTGCACGACAGTGTCCAATATTGAAATCGTGTTTGCCCTTGTAAATTGAATATTGTAATTTAAAGTTTTTTTTTTTATTATTATTATTATTAAGCTAAAAGCTTATGATAAAAAATTTAATTTTTGTTTCTTAAAAATAATAATATTGAGATTGAAATTAAAATTTATCGAAAATTGAAAGCTAATCTACGTTAATATTATAAAAGTTGCATTACGAATTTCCATTAGTTATTAAAATATTTATATAAACTCTAAAGTGTAAAGGTTATATTTAAGGTACCTATGCGAAAGAGTATAATAAACATAATAAAGTATAGTAAGTGCACAAGTATAAACGAGGACAACGACAATGTAATAAATTATTAAAAATAATTTTATCTAATTGATCAGAGATGAGCAAAAATTAAATATTTAGATGTAGGATCACGTGATTTTTTTTCTCAGTCAAATTCGTCAGTTACCATATAATATAACGTTTAACGTTTCTGATGTTGGATAAAAGTTTCCCTTCAATTTTTTTTTTAAATTTTTTTTTTTTTTTTTGTAATACCGGTACAACAGTTATTTACTTTTAATTTATTATTCTGCGTGTGAGAAATGGTTTGACATAAAAATATAGCACAACTTATCCAGTATTTACACTTATAACACAAGTAGGTACAAAAAAAAATGTTTTTTGAATATTTTATATTATGTAAGTTTATAACTTATGATTATTGCATTATTTATTATGCCAAAGTGAAAAAAAATGTGCCGCATTCGTGAAAAAGTTTGCTCAATTAATAGTATTGTTGATAAATGTCAGTTGCTTTTGTCCACAACATATAAAAATGTATGATAACTAATGACAATATACCTATATCATACAAGATATAATGATATGGATATGGTAGTAAAAAAAGTACTTTGATGTTTTATTTTATAGAAATTCAAGATAAAAAAAATGTATAATAACAATGACGGTGTTCTCGGACAGAAATAAAATTATATACCTATAACTGGCATTTTTTTTTTTCATATACCTGCGTAAATTAGGTGGTATTATAAATAAAAAATGGCAAATAACCCTAATTATTTTCAAAGTATATTTATGTAAATAAAAGGCACGATTGTTAATACAATTACTGGATCTGTTCAGTTGGTTGAGTTAAAATAAGATAGAAATTAGAAACTATTCATATGGATTCAAATATTCGTTCAAAAATTGTCTGTTTTTGTAAAGAAAAGTTAGACTTTTTCACCGGGATTTAATCCCAATGTGGTGTTTGGTACATTTTTCAGAATTGTTATTTCTATAATATAAACCTAAGACCTTATCGCCGAGCTTATCGAAAACGTGTAACAACTTTTCCAATACACCTAACCGAAGTCGGGTTGCCTCCGTTACAGAAACAAGGCGTGGGTATTCGTCATCTATACTTGATTTCACTTGCTCGACGTGCTGACTGCAAATGATGCCGTGTTGTCTAAACATTGCCTTCATCAGTATATCATTCGGATATAAAATCGTTTTGTAGGATTTTTTTCACACAAAGGAATCTGCAGTGACCTATTATCCAGTGCGATTCGTCATATTCAACCTATAAAAATAGATATGGCATTGAACGGCATTAATGATCGTTCTTCAAAAGATTCAGCCTTATTCAATCGTAAAAATAAATTCATTCGTATTCAAACAGAATTTCAGCTGCTCCGCGTGTACGCCCGATGTTTGTCCATTAATATATATCGAAATTCTCCTTTTGTAAATTTTAATACGTCCCATGAAATTCTTATATTTTATATCACACTTATATTATATTTCTCAACTTTGTGTTTATCCGTATAGAACCAATGTTTCCATTTTGATTTTTAAACGACATCCCGTCATATTGATTTTATATTTTCGAGAAAAATACGGTTTTTTTTTTTTGTATAATAATAATTATAATGATGATAAATAAACATCGAATACTGAATGAATAGTTATTGTTTTTATGTATAAGTATAGTTAAGCGTTTTAACTTGTCCCCCTAGGATAATAATTGCGTCGTCTCCGATACGTGTGAAGGGCGAGTTTCTCCGAGGCGCCACAGTCGACCATCGTCAATTTATTGTTGTACGGGATGCATATTATTATAATGTACGTAGGTATAATATTATAATATCTATTCGACAAAGGTTCGAATATATATAAGACTACCGCAGAATCAAAACCCTAACTGAATAGTCTAGAAGCGATTTTAAATGGCCGACTGCGTACACCATCGATGATAATAATTATAATCCATTAGTATATATATATACAGCAACTGCTTCAGGTAGTTGTCGTCGCTATCGTAATTGACGTCGTCGTCGTCGTCGTCTTCCTCTACATCTTATAATATTATTGTTCACTGCTATCGACTCCGACGACACGAAATAAAACTATGCCTGGCCAAAAAACACTAATTGTATATTTTAATTCCTATAAAGGCAGACATGTGTTCTTCCCTAATGAAAAACTACGTGTAAAATAGTTGTTTTTTTTTTCAATACCGATTTCTGAAAAATTGTATAATAATTATATACTTAACAGTGTTGTTTGTTACACAGCTTGTATAACTGTATATAAGTGAAAACGGAGCTAACGATTAAGCAAAACCTAAATCCATCATATTATGTTCTATTTTAACCAAATTTTTTTAATTATTTCCACCAGCAGTATTTGAAATTTTTTTTAAAAATGCATATTAAAATGTTTTGTTGGTATGAATTATACGGCTTTTGTATACTCTTGATTTAAAAGCCGTGATGTGATTGAAATACTTTTATCTTTTCGATTTACATGTAACTTTTGACTCGGAATGAAAACCGTCGTGAAATAGATTTGAGGTAGGTACCTATATAAATAAAACAGACTCATTCAAGGGTAGGTCACGGATTATATTAAAATAAATTAAATTGGAATTAATTAAAATACGTTTTACAACAGAAAAATGTAAGTTCATATAAATTATTATTATTATTTTACTTAACTGGGGGGTGTATAAAAAAATATTATTTGCCTAAGAATTAATTCCGGGGTATAAACTTTAGATGAAATAATTTAACATGGCTTCGAGTGTAATACATGAAGCGAGTTTCATAAAGTAAACCAATATAGTCGACTGCATATAATACATTACATTAAATATAATCAGCATTCAACAACACAAAATGAAAAGTAATTCTCAAAAATTAAACACACTCGTCAATATCATAATAACTAATAATAAGCATATTTTTGTAATTAATTGTGTTTGGTTTCTTTAAATTTTACGACTTTGAATTTAAATGCGTAAACATTTCATATTTGAGTACGAAGTGGCTTTACGCCTGTTGAATTACACGTGTCGTTGGTACTTGATTTTGAAAAGTCGTAGAAACTTCAAAGTGTGAAAAAAAATGAATTCAATAAGGGGCGAATGATGAATATTTCTTTGCGGTATTACAGGGTAACATATGTTGGCTTACATTTTTACTGACAAAAATATGAGGCCTGAATTAAATTATCTGTGTGCCGACCCGACCTATTGAACTATGAACAATTGAATTGTGAAAGCGAACATTTAACAAGATATTTCTTATTTTAAAATGTAATCTATTATTTTCTTGCTCGTAAATCGTATCATTTTAGATCCTAAAAGATGCAACGAATATTGTTTTTGTTTTACAATAATGTGAATTTTTTTTTGTAATTTATAAATTTTTGGAGCAGTAAAAATACTCCAAACTTAAACATTGAGTGTGATATCTAGTGCAAATTGAATCTAATTGTTACTATTGGCGATAAAAAGTAAAAAATGACAACTTTTCAAATTAATCGAAATAATGTATTAAATTAAGGGATTTTTTAAATATTTTTTTGCTAAGCCAATAAAATCGGGTTTATTATTTCATTGTAATTCAAAGATGGAATAACTGTAGAAGATTGAAATTTTTGCTAAGTATTTATATTGGCATTTTCTAAAAATTAATTTTTTAAATATTTTATAATTTTCTGTTATTTGCAGATATTTTAGGTTTTTTTACCATTTTGTTTTATCGGTATGTGTTCACCATATTAGCCAGATTGACATTTTAATTTGACCTATTATTAATTCAGTGGACCTATTCAACAAATGTAATGACATTTCTGAATTCAATAATATCTATTTATTTTTTTTCGTAAAACGTATTCCAAAATAGATAAACTGGCATGCGCGTAGAATAGATACTATCAACTCCTGCAACTTGCGAGTTACCAACTATCAAATAAATCAATATTCTCGATAATTAACTCTTTTTCCATTTCCTTTAAGTTTTAAAATTATAAAGTTGAAAGTTCAGTTGTTGTATAAATATATAATATAATTACATTGTATTTGTAATTCCCGCACATTAAAAATATTATTAATTTGGAATGATTAGTTGAAAATTAACCAACATGTATTACGTATTTAACTTACTAGCTAGATACTTAGGTACTATTTAACTATACTTCCTACTAATGTAAGTATAACTTGTTTAATATTACTGTCATAAAACATTTCACAAATTGGTATTAAATATTATGTTTATGAATCTCTCTATAGTATCCGCAGTACCAGAAATATGCACATCAGAATGATGACGCTTTACTTCGAATCTTTTCAATTCCTATTATAGTTATATACTATCGTCGACTTGAAAACATTATGTGAACACTTTCGCATTTTTTCCAAGCGAATTTTGGTACAAACGTTCTAAGTGCTCTATGCGGATTGTGACTTGTGGTTTATCAATATGAATTGCAAATAACTGTAGTTCTTCTACGGATTGAAGTACAAATAAATCCCAAGAGAAATCCTAGATTCATGATTAAAATAAAAAATAAATGGCTACTGCATTTCTAATGAATGTTAATTTATGTGGTACCTAGTTTTGATAATAATTACTAATGGACACTAAATCTTTTGCAACCCGTCGGCTGTCACACTATAGTTGCTTATACATTGTGCAGAGTGTTGTGTAGATAATGAAAAAACTCCGTTATCCTCTGATGTAATATTGTTTTTAATATTATGTTTGAAACTTTGTTAATTGCGGAAAACAAATAGATGGAATGCTTTTTAATTGTCATTTATTCAACTGCACAGAAAATTTAAAGCTGTGAAACGTACAACCGGCTTAACATTCGACAAAAATTTAAATGCTTAAATGGTTTTCTTAAATACGAGTTTTGAACATTAATAAAACTGCTGGTTTTATAAAGAATTTAAGTTATATTAGAATAAGCAGCGCTTTATTCACATATTAGAATCTGGTTGTTTTATCATTCTTTTGATCATTTAAATTCAACAAAACCATAAAACAAGAGACTTCTTTAACAAGTGTTTGATTTGTTACTGTAGCAATGTGAAAAAGTAGGAAGACAAAGTTTTTAACATAAAAATATAGCTTTGTGAGATGGAATAAATTACTATAGGTAGATCAGTGAACATAAATGTTTAAGACAATTAATTTAGTATTAGTTACTATGAACAGAAAATGACTTTTGTAACAGCCTGAATAAGTAGGTGAACATATATCTTAGCCAACTAAAATTGTGAGTACAAGTGTGTCGGGTATGTCTTGGTTTAAATTTGTGTGATCTTGAGTGATATAATAGAAACAAAAAATAGTCACAGTCCTAAGACACAAGTATGTCTTGACTCCTGACAGCTTTTTATTGGGCAACAATTTGGAAATACGTGCGTGGTTCTTGAGTTTTATTATATGAATAAAGAAGGATCGAGAAGTAAAATAGGTATAGATTTGTTGAAAGCTGATAGTAACGAAAAAATAAAACTAAAGTGATATTTTCATTGTTGGCAACAGACATTTATTGGTGGTATCAACTATAATTATCCAAAAAAATCTATAAACGTTTATAAACAATTCATGGTTATTTCCTATTGTAGGAATCAAATTAATTAGGCATTACATTTTCAAAAAATATTTATTTAAAAATATAAATATGTTGCAGTATGTTTAAATGTTTTAAAAATAAATTAGAAGGAATTACACTGGTACGATTTTTTTCCTAACAACAATAAAATAAAACCGTAATGCCAGACACTTTTCTAGCTTAGATCAACGTTAAACAACAGATTTTGTGTGCTATTCTATTAAAGTCTAATACTTTTGTACTGAAAAATTCCAAAATTCTATCACGTTCGTAGTCTTATTCTATTCGCGTGACGTAACAGCTTAATTAATTTTAACCATAATGTTCGTATTAAGTTAAGAAGCAGAAACTTTAAGTTAGGACCTTAGTAAAACCGCTATCGAAATATTTTAATTTTTGACGTGTGCTTAACGTATTTACTTAATACATATTAAATTTCTTGGGACCTTTATCGATTTTTGTATTTTAGTTTAATATAATTTTATTAAATGTATTCAACTGTGAAGCATATATTTTTTATAACGATAAATTAATTACTATTATTCTAAAATTTAATTTTAACCATTGGTGTCAATATTTGTTTACAATGATTTATTCATTAATACATCACCCAAAAAATTACCTAACCAAGATAAAAAAAAATATTTTTTTTCTATAAAGAAAAATATAATTTAATTAAAAGTTTTGACTCTGAATTTTCTTTAATTTAACATGTCCTAAGTACAATAAAAAAAATTATATTTAACGCAATAATTAGCTTAAATTATATTCTACTTACTCATTAATATAGAGTAGGTACCATAAATATCGAGGAACATTGATGTAAAATATGAAATATTGAATCTATAGGCTATAGTTGCTTTTTGGATATTTTTAAGGTTAAAAAGTTGCAACTATGCATTATAGAACAAATATTGTGGAAAATATGACAAGAATTATCATTAAAATTATTAGTATTTGATAAATGTTCAAAATGTTAACTACATATAGAAGATAGAACTTTTCCAATGTATACGCATCAATCGGTTTCTTTATAATCCAAAGAATTTAACGGCTGTTATATTTTCAAAGTTGTGGTTTTTAACAATGTGAATACAAAAATTATTAGTATTACCTGTATAAAATATATATAATTTTTATATTTCCCGAATAGATTTTCTACTATATCATAAAAAAATTTTGTAAAATTGTATAGATGAAAGACCTTATACCTACCCTTATATTAAACTTTTCGATCAAATATTGTCCGGGTTATGCCCCAAGTATGACTTCCGCGTCGTAAAGAATACTTATTATAAACAAATTTATTTTCGTATTAAATATGCTCTTCGGCATAAATTGTATTATTTCACAATCGAAATATTATATAATTCTCTTGTCTTAGGTCTCACGGAAATTATGGTCATATTACCTGAACAATATACAGATTTAATGTTTTTGGTAACAATCCACAATCACCTGCAACCAACCTTATAATAGCTATATAGATGATAGTCCCGTCGATTATTCATCGTGAGACTACTTACTCATAGCCGTCGTTAAGTAGTTTACTCATATATCATGACGTAATTTTGTGAAGTGTGTGTATAATATACATATCATCGTGATACAATGTATTGTGAAATTGAATATTGAAAAATTTACCTGTGAACGGAATCTAAAGCTCATAATTCATCTACTTCTGGAAAGAAGTCTCAATGAGTGTCTATCCTATGATTATAGTATTTTGTAATTTTTATCATATTTTAATGAACACGAATCGAATAAAAATCAATACTGTCTACAGGCTAATAGTTTATATTATTTAAGGACTTCCCACTGACGATGAAGGATGATACATCGTGGTCATATTTCAAAATTGTAAATTGTACTGGGCAGACAAAATAATATTATCTATATAATATTATAACGTTAAAATCTGTCAAATCTATATTTGACATTTTTCTTAAGAGTTGAAAATAAAAAAAATTATTCTGTGACTGTAGATAACCTAACCCTATAAAATATGTACAATATTTACTTTCAGAGAAGTATTATCGAATGACGTTACACAGAAACGTTTGGTTCTTAGAAACATGAATATTATTTTAGCATAAAATATGTTTTTAAAAAACATGCCTATTTAATACTACTATACTTACTATAATAATACTTGCCTATACTGGTATATGCCAATCGTACCTCACACACTTTACTTTGATGCAAATATTACATGAGATTTGTTTGGTATTAAATATTTTGTCAACATGGTTAGTTAAGTTTGAAATGTTTATTTAAAGTAACGCTTTAAAATGGTTTTTACTTTTTGAGTCGGAATTCGACAAAATGTTCAAACGAAAAACAGAGCTTTTTTCTTAATTTTATTTAACAAAAATTCAAATCCAATATTCGCATATTCAAACGTAGGATCTAAAGCGCAATTCAAATTTAAATTGTCTTATTACGAATATTCTCATTACTGTTATAAAATGAAGTTACATATGCATTTATATTATGTTTCTCGTTTTTTATTATTGATTTATAGAAAGCATTTCCATCATGGATATTTATAGCATGTTCATTTCAAAATGTAAATGTATTTTTTTTCCAAAACTGTTTATTTTGACCATTATTGCTTATGTTATTAAATAATAACGGACCACTTTATAGCAATATGTATAAAATGTAAACAAAATCTTTTTCACTTTTTGGTAACCATTTTGATTTATTGTAATATAACATTTTAAGACAACAGTATAAAGTCATCAGGTACCTTTTAAATATTTATATACTCGTTAGCCGTTTCAACTGTTTAAACTACATTTTTACTCATTTTTTGTACTAAATAAATCGTGCTACGTATTTAACATAATCTCCCATAGTCATTAAAATCTAGCAAACACGAAAACCAGTATCAACTAACATTTTTATTATTTATGTATACCTACTTACCGATAAAAATCAAAAAAAGTTCATAATTTTGAAAATCTAGAATTTAAATAGTAAAATAAATAATTAGTTGTTAAAATAATAATAACAAACGCGTACGATTAAATTCAATACTTTTGAGTAAGTGTATGGCAATAATCACGTATATTAAAATTGGTTTTTACGATGTTGCTTAGAGAAACTGGCAAATCTAATTCTCTAAACGCATAACATTATCAGAGTCAAAAATATGATTCCCGTCGCACCATAACGTCGTATCATCACAATATTTTATCACAACAGTATTGCAAACGAAATAATAAATCATAATCGCCTGTTTTTCATCGACGTGTCGATATTGTTATTCGACTGCCATCGTCGTATTTTATGATATTGTGTCTTATGTAAATATCTCGTGGATTTTTTTTCTTCCAGATTCCGCCAAGGATTCAAGCAGTTCTTCTCTTTCGTGCCATGCATCAATGTGAGAACCGGCAGCCTGATCCGACGGGAAGTTGTCACCAGCAGGTACAGCTATAGCGGATCCCCGGACGCCCACTATCGGATAGTGCGCAACGGTAATAGAAAGCCCGGAAGGCGCAATGCGTTTTACGGCGTGCGCTGCACATATAACTGGTAGAGACCTGTACGGACGATAACTACTGTTGACCTGATCCACGGCCCTCCCGACGAATTAAAAAAAATATATATAATATATATACATACTTAAAAAAGAAGAAAAACCTCATTCGGAAAAAAACAGTGCTGTTCAAACTTAAAACGTATTATTTTTTATAACTATCTATTAGAACGGATCGGAGTTGAATAAAAATATCGAATCACGGGAGCGCATTGGATGGACTCTTTCAGAATGTTTCGTACAATCTTGAGAGTTTATTTTTTTTAGCGTCAGTTTTTATATTAAAAGACGATCCGACTAAATATACATACATCATTGGTACTCTTCAAAATCCCCCAGAACTCGCTCCGGTATTAAACTAATTTAACCCTCCTAGGTCTCCAATGTTAAATAGAGAGCCAGTGGTATCACGTTTAATGGTAGCTGTGAGTTAGGATGATGAACAAAACTCAGTTATTAATCCGACTTCAAATTTCTATGTACAGAGCATTCTACGCGTGTTGATTTACTAATTTAAAGCAATGTGGTGGAATAGAATTGTTAAATATTTCTGTCACCCTGTATTATTTTCTCATGATATCTACTATAAGCTATCGTCTTCTGTATTTCTCTTTTTTGGTTTATATTTGTTATAATAATATACTATAGCTGTTAATGACATTCACGTAAACTTCGTCACGTATAATATTAAAAGTTGTAAAAATTCTGTCATTTAAAATAATATAATTATGAGTGTAATATGCTTCAAATTTAAATGAATCCTATGCAATTTCAAATATAAGTAGTTTGTCGGTAGTTTCCGACTGTAAAAAGAGTAAAATATTACCAATAAAGAAATATTTTGTTGGTAAATCATAACTAACTTTTTTCTTGTTTGACAACAAATCGACATTCAACTTTTATACTCAAATCCTAGACCGTCATTTGCTTAAAGTGATTAATTTTGAAGAACGATAAAATATCACGTTAATAAAATAAGAATGTATGCTTGGACTATTTAAGAAAAGCACGATCTTGAATAATAGTTTAAATATTAATGTGTGACTTATTAAATGAAAGGAGAAATATTCAAATATCAAATATCTACTTTTTTCAGCTCAAAAATCAAACATTTATGATATTGCTTCTGATATTGTTTATTTTTAGTTGTAAATCTTCATGTTAAAATATTATTTTAAACTATAATTTTAAACCTATCCGTACATAATATAAAGGTATTAGTCTGAAATCTAAATCATATAGTTAAATAGTTTCGATTTTGATTGTACTAATATTAATCATATTAAGGGGCCCGGTACCAGTTAGGTTAAATTTTCAACAAGTCAAATTTATAACAATTATATAAAATTAGAAAATTAAATTTTATATTTTAGTTTCCGCCTTAATTATAATACTTTTACACTAATCTACTACCCGAAACCTATTTAGGGGGGGGGGGGGTAATAAGGTGTATCATGTCGAAAGCAAAATCAACTCACGGGAATAATTCTCAAGCATTGTAGAATTGTCAAATTTTAACAAACATTTTTTTATTTGTAAACGAAGAATGTATACTTCGTACAGGCCAAATTCCAACTTTTTTATTTTATTTCAAATAATCGGGCAATTGCATGGTCAACACGCAACTGTCTTTGTAAACCATTAATAAAAAAGGTTAAATTACGATGGTCGATATTTTTACTTTTCTGGCGTATTTTTACCAATCAATCATAATAATTATACTTGTAGGGTAAGTAAATAAAATATTTTCATGTCAAAGAAAAAACATTTGTGTACACAATTTATAATATTTCATTAATATTTTTATATCTTATTAAATATTACCAGCATAAAAATTATGCTTAAGAATGTATAATAATAAATGTAATACAATAAAAATGTTATTTCTCTCCGGAAATCTTTATTCCGATTAAAACTTTTTATAATTATTTCTACTTAAATACGTTTTAAGTTTGAGGAAGCTTAAGTGATAAACATTTAACTATCACGATTGAATTGAATACAACGCGTATCTCACAATTGTTTTCCGTTTTATATTTAACTTGAGCGATAAACAATAATATAATGTAGATATACAATTATATATTTTACATTATTATGTTGCACATTAATTGTCATGGACAAAAATTAATTAACATGTATAGTCTAACATTTTATCAAATAATTATATTCTACAATCTTACTTACTTCCATAACATTTTAATTCAGATGATGATTATAAAATAATATATATAGAAAAAATAATAGGCTATAGAAGAACGTATGATAATATATGATCAGATGATTGAATAAATCATAACAAGGGTAATCGAATCGATTGAATAGACAAAATAAAAACGCTAAAAGTAAAATCTTGAAGATTTATTATCCGTATATAGACATGCTTATAGATCTAATCTCGTTACTGAATATTTCAATAACATAAGTTATGATTTGAAAAAAGTTATTGTTATTTGAATTCTCTGTACATTTTAACTCTTGTATGGGTAAAGTTAATATTATACCATAAACGAAAATTATAGAATTATAAATGTTGCAATTGAGCTGTTATTTGTTATAGTAAATAATTTTTTACGATATAATACTATAATACCCACGTGGGATTAATATAAAATTCTCCAATCTGGTTATTCCGCGATCAAAACGCAATAATATAACGAAAACTTGCGACTCAAATTGAAATTTCCGACAATATCCTGGCGCAATTTATCTGCACGAATCTTTGTCTTATTGTACGTCACCGTATCTCAGGAAAATAAATGCATGCGCAAAAGGCAATCAAAAAAAAAAATTAAATTAAATTAATAAGGAAACCGTTCCATTCTAGTGGTACTTTTATAATATAATAATAAATAATAATATACTGCTCTCTTTTGTATGTTACTTATTCACGGGAATAGTAATTCAGGTACATTGTATTTAGTATTTTTATGACGTCAACTGTGTGTTGATCTCGGCTTTCACAAAAAACTATTTATTTCGATATAATATACGAATGATGAAGTCAATCATGAAGTTACCGTACCCGGGTAATTTTCATTTCCGAGAAGATATAGCAAATATTATTTAATAATATACCATTTTAAAATTTAATTATTTTATTATCAAATACTATACAACGATTTTTACTGAAACAAAGTCAAAATTCAATTTTATGACATTTATTATATTATTAATAAAAACTGTAACTTTCTATATTATATCTTACTTAGTATACATACCTACTACTAAGTATACCGGGTGGATTTTTAACTTACAACACTTGTCTCTCAGTCAATGTTTTTTTTTTTTGTTTTTTGTTTTTTTGATACCTTTCCTAATCTTTGAATATTTTTTGAGAAAACAATGATGTGAAAATAACTAATAAGTAATTCATAATACACACCAGGTCAAAAGTTATTGTTTAAATGTTTATATGAATAAAGTAAGTCAGCACAAGTTATCTGGTTACCTCCTTAAAATGTAACTGTTTATTTTTTATTTTTTTCAAAAGAATAATCATAACACTTTAATCATTTTTAAAAATATAATTGTATAAGTATTTTGAAGCAAAACTTAATAAAATAATTGCAAATCTATTTTGTAATAATATATAATATATATAATATTTATTATTTACTATATATTTTATTTTAATAACGAATTTAATAACTTTTGACACAATTTTCTCGATCTTATTCTTTTTATTGAAGTCCCTTAGAGTGAAAAGACAACGATTATGAGTAAAATAAGGTTTTCTAAAAGTCATTAAGCTGTTAAGCTGTCTTAGTGTCTTGGTTAAAGAAAACTAGATATATAGTCAAATTGGATATATTATTTGGACGTTAAAATGATTATAAGTTATAATAAATTGTTATCCACATGTGAAACCCATATGTTTATAAAATATTTGTTTTTTGTTTACCGATTTCTAATCTTAAGGCAAAGTCTTGGATTTAAATTACACTTTATAGTTACGCAGTTGACCCTGGTGGCAAACGATTACTCGTCCAAGCAAACGTCAATATTTTCACCTAAATTTGAACTAAGTAATATAGGATATATATTATATATAGGTAATATATTACACACTTCCAGTTCCAAAACTTTAGACCGTGCCACGTTTGACACTTGACTTATAACAAAGAGTAGACAAAAAATTATGCAATCGAAATGACTTAGACACAACTATTAAGTACAATATGAATTTCAAAATAGTAATTATTCACATTACCCGGTATAGTAATAATCGGTAGAAAAAGTGAAAACAATAAAATACCGAAAAAGCCAAAAAAAAAAAACAAAAAAAACGAAAGAAAACTATCAAAACACATGTTGTCAATTCTAAAGAATAGAACATAATATTATTATTATATGATTATTTTATGCACAGGGACGTATACTATAACCACTTAGACAGAATTGACTGTCGTCTTTATGTTTTTCTATTTCGATTATTTTTCAGGAATTTTCTGGTAAACACTACGATAACTCCGTTAGGTATCAAAATAATTTCTACTTAAGTCTGCAGTTTTAAATAATTTATGTTCAGTAGTGTAGTATATATATTATTATATACACGGTGGTAACTGTTGATGATCCTATTATCTTCCAAGGATTGTCTTGAGAATTCAGCGCTCGATCTTATTCATTCTCTCCAACACCACGCACGTTTGCTTCCAACTGACAAATGCCCGGTACATGATTGTGTTTCGGCATATTTTTCTTTCACTGTTAGTGGTGTTTTTCTCTACCGAAACCGTTCGCTCGTATTACAACCCGAGAATAAAGAGAAGTAAAACCCGAGTTTATACATGACCTAAATCTGAGATTTGGAGAGCTCGTGCCGATGACAGTCTTCTTCAAAGTCGTAACCATAATATGAACCAATACACTTTTTTTGTTTATTCTAACGTTTGATTTGGCACGTGACAACATCAAACGACATGGTGTATACTAATTGCCATGTATGAGGTAAGGGTGACACTGGTGAGTGATGATATAATGTACCTGTGTGAAATACGTGGTATTTATAGGATAAAAGGGTGCATTTTACATTGGATTACATTGGATTATTATCAAAACAACTACACCAATACAAATAAAATGTCCATGCATTGAAATGTGATCAACGATTTGAAAAAGATAACATGTGTGCTTAAAGGTTTGTTTTTTTTTTGTACTCTTTATATTATTATTGTATTCAAATACTAAATGGGTCACGGATGAACGACGGTTCTAATATTTTGTTGATCTATCCCCGAAAAGGATTTAATTCAAGCTACCAGGAAAGGAGGTTTTCGGTAATTCGGTTACTCGACATCGGAATTATTTTATTTTATCCGTCGAAAAGTTTGCTCACCAACGCGGCGACAATGACTGTATTAAATATGTTCGTAAGCTACAGTGACAGATGCGGAAGAGTAAAATAAATTTATAATCACCCAGATTCTTTAAAAAATATTTTATTGTTGTTATTTGTTTGTCTGTAAAATATGAAATATGTGGGAACGTAAAGTTTATTTTGTCCCTGCCCATGGTAACTCGTATAATTTATCATTTAATCGGACATTCAGAACTGGAAAACCACAACTAATGACTACCTATAACAATAATAATAATAATAATAAACTCGTAATAAACAAATATAATTCTTCGTTTGTATAAAAAAAAACTCCCGACGAGAAATTCAATTTATAAAATGTAATTTAATATTATTATATTATGTTCTATAGTAAAAGATGTAATTTTTCAAACTTCACAGTAGTTTTTTAGATAACTTCCTAAACATTGCAAAAGTGAACGCAAGTGAAAATGAAATTCAGTTTATAAGCTAAATGTCGGTAATTTTTTGATAATTCTTAAATATATTCTTATTTCCGTTCAGAAAAGAGTTTCAAATATAATTCAGTACCTAACCTTAATGCAGCGAGAAACGTTGAACACTTTTTTTTATTAATTTAAGTTATAGTTCTAAGATAACTCACCAATCGTTTATTACCGCTATGTGTTCATATTCAGTTTTATACGTGAGTGAGAAACGAAGATAACAAACCTACACGTCGTGTTGAGTTAGTTTATACTTATATATATAAACATTGAGTTGGCATCCTTTCAAATAGTTTTGTGTACGTGCTGTACTAGGTAAGTAGTTTTAAACGAGGCCGATTGTCGTTGTTCAATTAATGTACATTTATTTTCCAATTAATCTCAAATGCACAGAGCTATTAGGTACCAAGACATTTTTAAACTCGTGCAACTAGTTTATTATTTAAACATAATAATGTAAATAATTCACATTTCAACAGGTATGATTACATTTTTTCCCTTTTTTTTAATGAAAGTAAAATATTTGGTTTTCATTGTTCAGGGGTTCACCTAGAATTTTTTTTTTTTAATTAAAACATTGTTAGTTCAACCGACTGCAGATTGTTAATTGAAATAAAAGCTCGCGATAAAACAATATAGGTATTATAATAATATATTGTATTATTGTATATCATTGCATGACTATTATCTGTTGGTTAATTATTATTATTTAAGTATAGTATATGAACATTTGTTATCTTACCATGTCATTTTTGCTGCATTGGACGAATGTTTTCACAAGACTGATATAACAAATTTACTTCAAGAGTTTGATATTTGACACTCAGTTTCACTGTAAAATTATCTGCGTTAAACAAGTTTTATATTTTACGTTCTTATCTCATTGTAGCTAACTTATTTTGACAAAACTAAAGGTTATCAACTATTTTTAATCTTTTTTGTTTGGAGCGGAAAATTTTGTTGTGTAAACATCGAATATATTGGTTTAATATTATTTATATTAAAAGTATACAATAAATTCCTTCCACCAAACTCCTCTTATCAGAAGTTTAAATTATTAAAATGTATAATATAATAAACTATGGGTTCAGTATTCAATATTTATGCATCAAAATGATAAGAAAAATATTCTGCTTGGTTGTTTGAAATGAGAGAAAGTATTTACAATTTCGTTTGTAAATCAGTATGTTATATATAATGGGACTAAATTCCTTTTTTTTACTTCTGTAAACCAACAAATAACATCCGTTTAGTAAAAATATGGCGTTTTTAATCTACAACATCTTAAATGTGAGTTGATTCAATTGAATGATTATCGTATATAATAATTAATAGTAATTTATACTATAAATTACTAGTATAATTTATAACTTATTATAATTCATAGCATTTAACAGAACTTGGCTACGATATACAAAATACTCTAAAACTATAAATATTTAAAAAAGTTTAAAACCTGAGTCCGCTACCCCAAAAAATAAACTAATATTCTGATAAAAAAGCAATATTTCACTATGATTTAAGAGAGTTAAAAAATAAAAATAAAACTCGGCAATTCACGAACAATATAAACGTATTTTTTTTTTTGAAAATTATTCGATGTTGTTGAATATCTATATATATAAAGGAAAGTGTTTAAAGTTTAAAAGTTCGATTTTCGATAACATTTATTAAATTAAAAATTGAAAAATGATTTTATACTTAAAAATTGATAAAATGTTCAAATTGTATAGCTTATGATTGAAAATTTAAAGCAAGGTTCCACATAAGTAGGTTATTCTGTAACCAAAAAATCTCAAAAATATAAACATACAGTTTTTTTTTTATAGTTATTTTATGATCAAATTTGGACTGGCATACCGTCTCCGCTCAGAATCGTTTTTCATATACAATGATATTATATCATTGAATTCAAATTTAATACCATCCTAAACAGTGACCTACTTGGAACCTACTGTACAGCAGAGCAACATCCACTTACCCGCCCTTTTTTTATTTAAGAATCTATATATATATATTAAAAAAATAGTTCGAAAAAATGTTAGTCCATTTATAACTCAAGAACGGCTGGACCGGTTAGACCGAAAATTGGTGGGAAGGTAGCTTAGAACCAGGAAAAGGACATAGGCTAATTTAAAAAGAGTAAATTCCAACACGGGGAGGTGGTCAAACAGGGATGATGAGATTTACTATGGAAATTTTTATTTATACAAGGTTGCTATTGGTTATAGGAGAAATAATTAATAGAAATAATTATTTGTTTATTATTGGTTGCCATTGGTTATTAACAATTGTTATTATATGAGCATTCATTTTTAGATTAATACATTTTCCAAAAAAAAAGGAGGGGTCCTTGAATCTACGATGGACACTTTAATTTTTAACTCGTTCTATTGGTTATAGGAGAAATAATTAGTAGTATTGTTAATATAGGATAAATATTTTAGAGTTATAATCACTGAGTATGTACATAATACATAATAATAGGTGTATACAAATATACATACTATATATTATGTACGTGATTAATTTTAAAAATTAGGTCAACAATAACATAGATTAAAGTATAATTTTAGAAAATCAGGGGGGAGATGCGCCTTACCCTTGGCTACAAAATTGGTTAAGGGGACGCCTTTTTTTTGCATTAGCTTTAGAACCCCCTTCAATTATTTTCCACTTTAACCACTGACTGTGGTATCACACAGGTACCTAGGATTTTGGCTATGACCTCATAATTTTGGCACTTTCGTACGATACAATTTTGGTGCTTAGTAAGATACGACTTTTTTTTCTTGTCTCATTTTTGGTCTAATGTCTTCCACGCAAATGAACCTAATACCAGTCAAATGGCCTGGGGTGCACATATTTTAGTCCATTTAGTGGGCAGTAAATTTAAATTGACATGTTATTATCATGTATTAATTGCATCAAAAAAGAAATACATTTTATTATTATATATTATATTTATTATGATAAGCTTCTGTTAACAATTTAAAATCAATTATTAAGCTCAAAAATGTATACTATTTTCGTAAATTAGTTCGAAAACGCCCTTAAAATACGACTATACCTATTGGCTATACGACAAAAGCGCCAAAGGTATAAAAATAACGTATCATTTGCGACAAAATTTGTAGGACATATAAGCACTAATCTAATATTATATAGGTACCTGTTAAATCCAATATGTGACCTAAGCGTCAAAGGTGCAAAAATGTCATATCATTTGCACCAATAATAATAATATCCTATAAAGGGAAGTAGTTGTTTAAAAATGTCAGTCTTATAAAAAGTTGTCAATAATAAATTGTTAAACTACAATATACATCATACAAATAAATATATTTTTAATCAACAATTTTAACACTTTAAAAACAATTATTATACATAAAAAATGTACACTAATTTCATAAATTAGTCAAAAAACGATATACGTATAAATGATTACAAAAAATATTTAAGATTAATATTATGAACCGATAAACGAGACGGATATTTTCTGTTAGTAACTCGGATCGTGCAAATCGTCACTGTCTACTTCCGCGTTACAACAACATACCATTCACCTGGCGAATCTCTTAACCCGTTTCCAAATCGAGAGACGTCTGCTGGCAACAACGGTGGTTACGGTGGTCGTCACATCTCCGCGGCCATCTTGTGTCACGGCGTCCAGGACACTGTACTGCACCTTCGTCTCGTCGTCCGAAGCTTCAATCAAAACGGAACCCGCGGCATCACCGCCAACCCGTACCGCTTCCGCCACTTCCACGGTCTGCTTCGACTCGGCCGTGTCGACTTCGACCTGCAGTGGCAGTTCTGGTGAAACTTCGGATGTCAACCGAGTGCAGTTGACGTCGCCGACTTCTGCAGGTGCTACAGACGGGAAACCAGCGAAATCGGTGTTCAGTCCTGCAGTTTCTGCCGGGACCGACGAAATTCGGTTGCCTTATTGCACTGAGAAAAAGTCCACGGTGTATTCATGTTTGGCATATATTTGCTTCGAAAACGAGGTAAAACGGAGACTTCCATCACGGGTATCGCGTCGACAAGATCGCTATATGCTCTTCTGGGCATACCATCGGATGGTAAAGGAAGACCGATCAAATGAGATACCGGGATAGTTTCTGACATCAAGGCTATGTTTGGCAAGGATCTGTATATTCGTTTTACCGCCAAACCACTGAAATCGCGTCTGTATTCCGTAGCTATCGGACGATTATTTCGGAGATCATCAAACACCTTATTCATTGCGTCGGTCGTAGAGTGGGCGCGAACAATATCGTTAGAATTATCTTCTCCTCCGTTGATCGTCATCATGTTGATTTCAGATATGTAATTAAGACGATAATAGGTATATCACACGAATATTGCAGACGATGTTTGCTTTACGGCAGTCAAATGGATACTGAACACTGGAGCCCGCTATGCAAAACCTATGAATTTATATTTCAAACACTTTCGAAACCCATAAAAACAAGATACGTCTGGGATGTTAATAAGTTATATTATCATTGATTATAAATAAAAGTATTTAAAAATAGTTATATATATCTATTATATAAATGTGAAAATGGAAACCTTTGAGGCCTATGTTCTCGGAAACTACTGAACCGATCGTTATGATTTTTTTTTTAAATTGAAGAGCTCATTGCTGAGAAGGTTAGATTTTGATCGATTCTCTAACTTAATAAACAAAGGAGTTAACAATAATATATATAACTATATGTACCTATAGAATATCGTTATAAATAAAATATTATAATGTATGCATTAATAATTATTTTTTTTTTATAACCTCTGATTTAAATACATACATTTATCAACATTAGCACATTTTGATTATAACTCCACTCTTTGGTCTCCTTATCAATTAGGTTTAATTAAAGAAATAGAGGCTATTCAAAATAGATTTCCACGGTTTGTTTCCATAAACTGTCAAATATATACTGTATACGCCATTACTTAATTTTTTTAACTTAGTTTTTTTAGAAGTATAAAGAAAAACAGTGAACTTAAATTTTTATGTAAATTATAATCAATAATTTGATTGGTAGCCCTGAGTTATATTGTCCATGATTAAATTTAAGGTTTCTTTATGTAATTTAAGTCTTTCTTTAATATGTGTAGAATTATTTTATTTGACTTTAGCAACAACCAATTTAAAGTCATATTTTCCGATTTATCGTATTGTAAAATGGGCTAATAAATAAATGGGTAATATGTACAATGTTGATTTAATTGTAAACTATTTAGTCGTTAAGAGATATGTTATATTGATTTTACGTCTGTATGAACCAAATAAACAAATAATTAAATATATTGTACAATATATCTATATATATATAAATGGAGCCAAAAATGTATGACAATTCATCAATTGAGAACGGCTGGGCAGATTTGGCTCAATTTTTTTTTAAGATGTTCGTAATTACCACGAGTAGGTTCTTATGAAAGAAAATTTAGGAAAAATCCAATTTTTTTAACGTGAAAAATGTTATTCGATTATATTGATTTAAATGTTATTGAGTGTTTCATAATTACCATGGAAACCAAATAAATAAATAAATAATAAAATAGAAAAAAGGAGGGGTACTTGAATAGTTTAGATTCACAATTGGACCCGGTAGGCACAGCCCGGGGATGTATGTGCTCAAACAGGGATTTTGAGATTTACGATGGGCACTTTGGTTTATAAATCGTTGTTATTGCAGGTTATAGGAGAAATAATTAGTAGAAATAAGTATTTATTATTCCTGTTGGTTGCTTAAGGTTAATTGGGCAAATCAGGTACAAGCAAGCATATCAAATCGAATTTTTGCACATACAGCCGCTCATCGGCGTTGACTGCGATCCGACGTAGTCTGATTGCCTACCAGGGTGGCTGAGTACCACTTATACTGCAGCGAGTTACACACAAAATGAGTTAAACAATCACAATTCTTTTAATAGTTGTCATATTTTACGGGCAACAGAGTGCGCGGGATCAGCTAGTTATAATATAATATATTCGATACACCAACGTGTATAATATTCTAAAACAACGCGCTTCCATCCAAGTTTGAATCCGTAAAAAGCAAGCTTAACCCTTATAAATGTTGACCATTATCCAAGCTTACCGTGTTAAGATGGCGGTGGTCTTAAGTTTATATATATACCTACTGACTCAAAACATTCTTACTCAATGTCTATTGTCCAATATATATATATATTATACAGGGATGCCGCGTATTTTTATATCACACTATATTGTTTTGTTTCCCACTATAATCTCTCTCTCGCTGCGTCTTAGACGGAATTTACCGGCTGTCCTAGAAAATAAAATGTTACGCTGACTACTGCAATCTATAGCAGTACCTACATATATATATATTATGTTATATTCAATGCTGAATACTACTTTGTTTTTTTTTATTCGTCATATACTGTATAAAGAACAATTTATATTTTAATGTTTCAGATATTTTTAATTACAGTGCATATAGATGATTTTGTACTAAATCCCTTTTTAAAGATTACTCATACAATAGCCTTCTTGACAAATTATATTATAAACAGAAGCCACGTATTCCTAAAATAATAGTGTAACACACTATATGCTTCCCAAATTGAAATTTGTTTTCACCGTTTTTACAGTGTTGTTCAACCAAAAAATGTCGTACATTAAAGGTACCTACGTCTTTCTCTTTTGTCTTTGGTATCTAATTCTATATCTTGTAACATTCTTATCGACTGGCAGTGGTGGGATAAGTTCTTATTATTATAATATAATGTAGAATGTGGATAGAATTTTCTTTTATATCTTATACAGCGGTATTTACGTCTTAACGTCGAGTGATATAAATCCATGCGTAAAGTACGTATTATTAATCTTAGATGTTTGTATAATATATAGATATACGTAAATATTTACACCGGTTATATAGCAAATATTTCTATAATTTTACAAAATAAATGTGAAAACATAGCATCGTGCATACCTAATCTAACCAAACGTGCGTGTGGGTATAAATAACTGCGCTAAACGCGAAACCGTCGAACATGAAAGAGGGTTAAGATTTTTTAACTATAAATCAAATAAGATTTTTCATATTTTCCCCAGGTAACAGGTACATAATAATATTTATATTTTATTGCGACAGTTTGCAGATGACCACGTTTTTTTTCTTTAAAGAACCCATGACTAAAAAGTGGCTTGACAATTTACTTCCGGCTGTTAAGCCCGACTCGCAGTCCCACCGGAAATTTTGCATCCTCGTTTGTATACATTATACAACGCTTTATACCAACGCTTTGGCAATAAACCTCGGATTCAACGGGTGAAACGTTTAATCGCGTCTGCAGGTATGCCGAGTGCTTCGCAGACGGTTTATGACTTTGATATCGCTATTCTGTGGTACGGCGTAACATTGCGAAAAGTCCTCGATTGGGTGAGAAAAAAACAATAAAACTGCGAGCGAAACAAATAATTTATTTAAAAAACATTCACTACTTTTCCAGTGTAGCAACTAGGCATAAAAAATAATATACAAAACCATAGGAGATCCCAGCCAACTACAATAATGAAGCCTCAACCTGACGTTTTTTTATTCTAATTGTATCTATATAAAATGTTCCACTGCATCTATACAGAGTACAGACACAATATGGTGGGACTTTGATATCTAAAACTAAAACATTATTAATATTACACCTAACACCAAACCAGCAGCTGCAGAGATATCAAAGGTCCACTGTTTTTTTATACTTCACTCGTTATTATCGATGCACATTATTATAACATGTAGACGTACCTATTCGTGTATGTGTTTTTTTTCAGGCACCGTTTGCATACCCTTGAACCATCTGTGCGCCGACAACGGGAGAGGTCACTTGAAGGTGCCGACCGCTCATTGGAGACAGGCGAAAAAACACGGCATCGACAGCAGCGTTGGCGAGATGAGCAGCACCAGCTTCAGCAACACGGCGACGGTGGCGGGGGAATCAATTGCCATGGCGAATGCATCGACCTACAACAAAAACAGCAACATCAACTGCGGAGAAAGCAGCCAGAGGACCGGTCTAGGAAAAAATGCAAATTCCGCATCCTGACGACAACCGTTGCAAAAGGACGAAGGGGACCGCGATCTTCATCACCGTCGGTCGTCGGCAACCGATGTTACGACTCCGAGGAATGCTGCAAAACAGCAGATTTGGATTTAACGACTGGGCTGGTCACTCTGTCCTCTTCCACCACTTGATAGATCCATTATAGACGTGGGTGATGATGCATGGTCTCTCAGTACCTGCACTTTTATAATACTTTGCGAATACAGTTATCGTATTTCATAATTCAATGTTATGTATGTGTGTGTTGTGTATGTGTACAGTATGTGTGCGCGAGCACGCTCTGACCTTGTTTGTGGAATATCAGTGTACCAAAGTCCAAATCATTGATAGAGAGATAGTGGCTTACGACCACCCGAATCTGATCGGCCATCAAATCATCCCCAAACAAAATCCCTCCGGTAAAAATCAAATAAATTTAAAAATGTACTTAACTATTATTAGAGGTGTATATTGGACAAATTTCAAACGCAATTTCCGCAGCTATTGCGTGGACTTTGAGGCCACTGATACAAAAGACCAAATGAAGAAAGAGGCTTAGGCAACAGATACACGCAATTTAATTATATTATATAACTTATTACTATACAATTTTAAATATCTTGTTCGCACTTCAGTATATTATGCAAATAGCACTAGAATATTTGAAATTGTCTTTTCCATGAGCATGCAACATTTATGGCCAAAAATAAAACCCTAAGAAAATAATATATTTAATATACTCTGTCTCAACCACCATTCTGAAAAGGCGATCCCAATTTTGATCTCATTCTAAACATAAATAATGGTACCTAGTCCATTGTTCACGCAATTTCAATAATGAATATCGGTACAAACTATTATTTAAACCTTTCAAAAATTAACCACAACTATCGTGAAACTATTAAACAAGATGTTTACATTACCCGATTCGGTATAGTTTAAATCAATTCAAATATTCAATATTCTTATAGTATAATTTAGCGTATTTGTCTTCATTGAGATTTACTCGTATTTTGAAATGTTTTCCCAACTAAATAATTTTATATAACATAATGTTTAGTAGAAATACAAAAGGTATTTTCAGACTTCAATATAAATAATTTATTTTTTTCGTATCATAATTTGGAGAAAACATTTTCACAGTGATTATTTACAGGTATTGGGTATAGTAAATATTTTTAAAACTAAATGTCTTCATTACCTTAATTGTACTATGACAGATTAAGAGAAGTATACCAAACAGAAAATACTTCATAGAGTTTACAGCATATATCCAATTAAATATCTTTTATCAAATCCAACCTTGATAATATTTTTTTGCTTAAGTAAAACAAATAACTTTTTAAAATTAATCTAATTAAATTTAGCTTATCATGGTTAATCAAATGTACAAAGTGCAAAACAAAAACAGAATAAACAATTTCCTTCTATTTAAACAATAAAAAATGAATAGTTAATTTAAAATGTTTGTAATAGTTATTACTTTCATACTTATTTTTATTTTTTATTGATTCAATAAAATTATTATTCAAAAAACCAAAAACCAAAAGCATATTATTTACACATTATGCATTAATACGTCGTAAAACTGTTAATTTTATACTGCAAAACCAAAATCAAATCAATAGCATAAAGTGAAAGGCCTTTTGAGCGAACAAAAACTGATTTATTACCATGATAAAAACCATTACTACTTAAGCAACATTATTGCATACCTTTACATTTAAATTAAATAAGAATATCCAGATGGTACCTAGGTGTACGGTAACCAAACGAAATCTTCGACCAACGTGTAGGCGTTAAATAACGGTAATTTAAACATATATTTTCATTTTCTTTTTTTCGGAAAACTACCTGAAAGAGAAGCTTATAAAATACCCGAACCACCAACGCCACTACCGCCGCTCTTCCTACGAATACCGCTTATAATTTAATAATACGTACCTACGTGTGCGTCCGTATATAAGGATTACGTGTGATTTTAATCCATTACACAAACCCTCCGTGCGAGTCGTTGATGCTGTGTAAACGCATTCAAAGTCCCCGTTTCACGGCTAATTCCTCGTTCGTTCGATAAAACTCGGCCGTTTCGCAATACTGTTCCAGAAAATCACGTTCTATTTATACACGAAATGTTACTGGGTCCAATGTATTACCCTGTGCCTAACCTTTTAAAATATATCCATCAATTGTGTCCAATAATTGGACAAAACCATTTTGTTCTGTACTTTTGACCCGGTGACATTTATACGAAAAATTTAAGAACTAATATAACTATATAATATTGAGTCACATAATCGTTTATAGGTACAGCGTGATTTTGCTACGTTATAATTATTGACTTAAGAGAATCTAAATGAGAAAAAAATCAATACAACTCAACTATCTACCAATAAAATGTTCGTGAATTTTTGTTAACTGAATAATTGACTGCCCGTGTTAATTCACTCATGCCATACTATTATACCAAAATCACATTTCATTCCATTGCTATTATTATTATTATAAATAATCGAAATATTAACAAGGGTAGATACCCGTTTTATGGTAGACAGACGACACTACAAATGTACTCTTGTTATCCTAACACAGAAAATTAAAGTCTTACCTATTTGAGGACCTGCAAATGTTGTATGAGTGTATGACCTGTCTTACAACAATCATTATCAATAATAATTGAATTATTTTGTCACACCAATTTTCATTGCAATTTCTTAAAGACGTATATTTGCAAACCTAAATGTTATTAAAAGTGTGTATTTTATTAAATTTAGTTTATTCTACACTGCTATTGTATTTTTAATTAACACTATCCATATACAATCACCGTTTGAATTTTTACATAATTCGTAACTATAATACTTATGCCACTTAATATATATAACCCCATACCCCATGTGCAACTTTTTAGGTGGATCCGCGTCCACCATTCATAGATTAAGAAAATTTGAATATAATATGTAAAAATATATTTAAATTCATATAAATACGAAAAAATATTTTCTATTGTCTATGAAAGTTACTTAAAATACAAATTTATATGGCTGTACATGAACCGAAACCTAAAATAAAACCTCGGCATCGGTATATGCTAAACTTATGGCAGATTCTAATCAAACCAACTCTGTATAAGCACATTATCAGCCCCTCCCCCTCCCACACCATAGAAAAAATCCTGGCTACGCATTTGGGTACCTATACTACAATGCATAATGTACCACCATTACAGCAGATTGCTGTTTAAAATTCCTCGAAAATCTTGTAACGAAACTAAAAACTTTTAAAGTTTTACTATTTTTACCAAATTACCAATATAATTGTATGATTAAATATCAAACCAATGTGGCAAAATAGTGGTTTTTTCGATATCTGTTAAAATATTATAATAGACAGTAATATTACACACTATTACACCATTAATTTAATCTAATATAGGTACAGACTAACGAATGAGAAATGATCGTGCGGTTGCATCTTGTTTTTTTTTATGTTTCACAAACCTTCACTAAATTTCTCCATCTATAATACCTGTCTTGGGAATTCTCCAAATTTGCTGATTTCTCGACAGTTTTGATATTCTGCTTCATATTCTATCGGACCATTGTTTTCACAGCCTTCTACATTGTCGTTCCCGAATAAGTTTTACCTATTACAGTCCATGTTATTTTTAGCTTTTATTTTTTAATCATCATAATTCCGACACCATTATATCCAAATATGTAATACATTCAAACGTATACTAGTACTACCTACGCGTACACCATCACTATGATACAACATTATTCAATAAGTATTAACCATTATATTCTGCTGTATCACGTACATTTACTGCAACAATTCAATAATACTCGTAAATAAGCATTTCTAAAAAATATCAACGAATTTAAAACAGCGACGTAGGTACCTAACTATAAAATACACACAATGCAATAAATACTACCCAGACCGGTCACTTCCAATGAAATAACATAGTGAAATATCATCTTGGGGACCAACTCTCTGCAGCTCTAAGTTCATGGAAATAATAATAATATATTAGTCTTTTCTTCACGTACGCGACGAAATCCAACTACGGTAATCGGTACATAATAATAATATAATAGCGTGCGTTGCAAAACATATGTCTCTCGTTCGCCAGAATACGTGAGGTCCTTATTTTTATTGTTTTTTTTTTCTCGTATTCGATGACCGTTTGCAATATTAAATTGCTCGTGTGCCATATTATACACACACTTCCACACACATACATACTTACATACATGCATATATATATACATACATACATACATACATACATACATACATACATACATACAAATTTACTACAATGCGTATTGACGTTATATTTACCGCCACCGACTCAAACTGACCTGCAGAGCAAGTATTTCGGGCGTCGTGTCGGGAGCACGCGCACGTGTATATAATAAATAATATTAAAATAATAATACGGTCGCATCCACTTTCCCCCAAAAACTTTTAAATATAGCTTTTTGGCACACGCTTCATATTTAGGAAAGAAAATCACAGTTCAAAAAATATGCCGTAAAATACGGCACACAAAATATGTCGACTATTTCTAAACGGTACACCACTACTTTAGCCTATCCTTACATAAAAATGTACAGAGCAGACCGACCAGACGCGTCTAAACGCAAAATGTGTTCTTACACATACATCTGGTGATATGATATTTGTCATATCTATTTGTCGTTTCCCCGTTGTATAATATTATTGCATTATTGCATTTCCCTAGTGCGGTACTTCCACTGTTATTCACCGATCCTTGACTAGAGCACCGCGTGACCTTGATTGTGCCAAAATACATATTACCATAATACTATACGTTCCTAAACAATACATATTATGTACATGTATATATATTATAATGTTAAGTACCTATATATTTTAATCCATGAGAATAATAATATTATGTGTACAACTTTTATTATTACGCATTATTTATATTATTGTTGTTATTGATGTTGTTGCTCGTTTTTCTGTTGTTTTTGTTGTTGTTGTTGTTATCGTCGATTATCTTTTTGCTGCACAACGGAACAGAATAATAAACACGAAGTTTTTAAGCAATACAATTTATATTATATCATATTATATTGGTTTCACTAATCCACGGATGACGTTGGTTTTATTTGTCTTTAAAAATTATTATTGAATACTTCAAAATAAAATATCATTTTTACAATATATTGTATATATTTAAAACGGTTGACTAAAACATAATACCTAGTATCCCTCAATAATATTATTGTTCCATTTAATAACTTTGTTCAAACGTCGCTTAAAGTATAGTGTTGAATCTTCGTAATTACACGGAGACTTTTTAAAACTCATTCCAATGTAAATTAACCCCCCCCCCCCCCCAAAAAAAAAAACCTAAATTTTGGTACCTAAATGGATCATCGATGTTGCCAATAATTATTTTTTAAACATATATTATTAATACACTATTATAGATATTAAGGTAGTTAATATTATAGTTAATAGTTCATCAGACAGCGCGTGCATACTCGAATCTATAAATCTATCGAAAACACTTGCAGCAGGTTTATTTTATATAAATTACATTATTCGTTCGTACTCCAATTATTTTGAGTTACCATATGTGATTATTTTTAACAGTACCTATTTAATTTAAGGCTATGAAATATTATATTGTGCGTGTGTGTGTTTATGTGTGTTTTTTTAAATAAATGCTTTTAACTGTAAAATATAATTGTCTGTTTATTTATTATATTTTTCCCATAAGGCGGATAGGATCATCATCCCTCGGTGGATATATTATAATGCGCTCTACCACCATCACCACCACCAGAACCTATGTGGAAAAGGCGAGAGCTAATACAGAAAAGCATGAATGTAAAAATAATATAAGCAGAACTAAAAAAAATAATAACAATAATAACGATAATACATTTGCAAAAACAACGACAATGGCGAAAATACGGCTTCGAGCGCTATAAATATGCAAAACAAGAGTATTGCAGTTGGTGCTTGGATTAAAATTTGAATTTAAAAATAAACATAATAGGCCACGAGAGGCCGAAAATCATCTAGCGAAAACGGATGAATTTCCAATATGTGAATAACAACATTCCACCTATAGGCTATAATAAAGGTTTATACTATTTGAATTTTCTCGATTATTTTGCATTTAAAATATTACAATATTGATTAAAAAACAAAAGAAATTAAAATGTTTTCAGTCATAAATAGTATATTATGCCTAATACATAGTTTATTAAATTTTTTTTTTCTCAAAATTACCAAATGTATTAAGTATATTTTCAGTGCTTTTAAAACAATTTATCCCTTCTTATATAGTATTATATAGTAACTATTATTTTTCAATTATGTTTATTTTTATTTTAAGTAGGTTTGTAGACCAAAAGAGAGTAAAATCGTTTTAAGCCTATCTTTGAATGGTTTTAAATACAAAAATGTTGTATACCAGATATATGCAAGTTTAAATAGAAGTACTAATTCTATATAAGTACATGATAACATAACTATATCAGTACCTATTTATTATAAAAGTTTTAAATATCGTTAGTAAATAGTATACAGTTTACCAGGGAGTATTAACATTATGTTTGTAAAGTATTCTAAAGTGTTTATATAATTCAAATATAAAAACTTTACAATCCATTTATTTTTTTAAAAAATATTGGTTTTATTATTTTATTTAACGTAATAATGTTACTTTTAAACCCTTATAAATAACGCTCTAATATTCTGCATTGAAGTAATCGAAAAAGTATAGGTTAAACAAGTAAAATTAAGGGTTTCGTATTTTTCCAAATTATAAATATTGTTTTCGATCATATTATTGTATCACGGCGAAATGCATTGGCAATATATTTACATTATTATTGTATAGAACATTTCAAAACGTTTGCAGCTATGAAACAGTCTTGTAAAGAATACTTTTATTTTGTATTAAGAATAAAAATAAATTGATTCCAAAAGTTTGTTTCGTCACAACTACTTTTGGTATGAAGTATTCATAATACGCATTTAAATATTTTTTTCGAAAAGTATTCGATTGGAAATGGTTAAACTTGAAATAGAAACCCATGGGTGCAATTTGAATATTAACCGACGACCGTTGGCTGCTCTGGTTCCTGTTGCTGATCCTGTGGGGGGTTCTCTTCTTCCATTACTCCTTCTTCACCTTCACCCAAGACGTCCACGCCTGTGGCTTCCTCGTCTCGGACCTCCTGCTGGGCCAGCCACAACTTTACTTCACCGTCGATCTCGTCGAAGTCGTGTGGGAAAAACTTAATACCATCGTCAATGCCCGACTCGTGATCAGGACTCACGTAAATTGGCCCAACGTCAACGAACCGCAACAAACTCTTATCCTTGTCGTCCATGAGCACAGTCAACACCAATTTGGCGTCTTTGCTGTGCAAAAAACAAATGTATTTTATAGGTAGTCACTTGTTATAATATGAATATAGACACAATAAATAATTTAAAAAAAAACAAAAACGTTAAAACAATAAATTACCATCACCCAGGCGATCAGACACAGATTTTGTAAAAAAATGTAAAACCGGAAGTGTTTAATATGATTTACAGTGTCTCATCCATAACATCACTTCAGTGTTTATCCCCAACAACAACTTTTTTTAAATTAATATTTTTTGAATATACATATTATACAACCAATGGTTGATGTAGTTTTTGGGATTGATAACAAAAAAAAATTGTTTATCCTATATCTCATATTATACATTTATACATCTGAGATACACAACTTATATAGAGTCAATAACTAGTGTAAATATATGTAAAGAGTTAAATTACTCATGTTATCATGTCCATCAGTTTATCATATACTTAAGTAAGTTTTACAGTTTAGGGATTCCATGTTACTACTAATCACATGCGTTGCGTGTTGGATTATACCATATTGATATTATATTGGTAAACCGACAATAATATTTTATACCAACCTAAAATAATTACTAAAGGGGAGCCCACAACTGCCCGTGTAGTGTCGTGTCGTGTAAAATACTTTTTTCTGATTGGTTTACGAAAATGTGATTGAAAAAATATGATCGTGTCAACCAAAACGATACCGCGAATAACGTGAAGTTGAATATATTCAACTTTTGATCGTGCTGGTCACAATGTTCACGATGTGGTAGTTTGGTTTATACGTTATCTATAATATTTGATAACCGTGGTACCTTTTCTAATCAAAATATAATATATAACGTGTAAACCACAGTACCACAGCGTGAATATAATTGTGATCAGCACGATCAAAAGTTGAATATATTCAACTTTACGGTATTCACGATGTCGTGTTGGTCGACACGATCATATTTTTACAATCACATTTTGGTAAACTAATCAGAAAAAAGTATTTTACATGACACGAGACTACAAAAAATCATCACGAGATAAATCATAGTCAAACTTCAGACCGCTAATATTATTCACTTTCATTATTCCCGTATATACAGACAGTTTCAGAAAGTGTACAAACATTGTCAACAGCCAAGTATCTAGAAAACTATTTCCGTTGCACATTTTATACAAACTTTAAATTTTCTATTCTTAAAAATATTTTTTTAATTATTAAGTGACCTGTTATTATTATATTAAAAGTATATTATGTTTTAGTCAATTCAAATAGTGTATGTTTGGACGGAGATTTTGATAATTAAATATATAAATTGTATGACGTATATTGTACTTGAAAACTTATAGAGTTTATAAAAATCTGAATTAGTATATTTACTCTTTTTTTCATTTGAAATTCCATATTTAAATTCAAAAACATTACCACTGTTTTACCAATTACATGCGTGACAAAACGTCGAACACGTGTTTCAAATTTAAATGCACAAACAAAAACTGCGTAAATTATATGAATGCTCAACATCCTAATTAATTATTATGGCTCGAAAGCTTAAAAATAAAATTTAATAATATATATTTTTTTTTTTTTGTAGACGACTAACTTTTTAATTTTAAAGGCTATCCAACCGATCTTAAAGTGTGCAACGAGTGAATAAAATCGAGTTATTTATTTACTGTGTATGAAAATTAGAGTAAATTATTAAACTTTAATACTGTTTATTTATTATTCCATAGATACGATCTGACTTTATTGAGAAAAACACTCACGTGTTTGCTTTGAGTTTGCAACAGAAAATGAAAAACGAATTGACTGTATATCTAAGAATAAATTTAATTTTCAATACTATAGGTTCTTATAATTGCCAGTTGCTATATAGTTTAGGCTTAATGCATTTATATTTATTTACATTATAATAATAAAATGTAATACCTACCCAACTTTGTCCATCCCATATGTAGCTAACAATTCGGGATCTTTGCAGAGTAGCTTGGGTTTTTCGGGATCGGCGCTACGGAAAAACCCGTAATAGACGACTTTTTCTTCGAGATCCTCAATGATCGGTAACACGATGTTGGATTTGTTGATATCGAAAATGACAAGGTACTGCAAAAAAATAATGCAACAGTTAATGTGTATACTGGTGAGTGTACGACGACATTTTGTTTGAGAATGAGCCTTACAACCATGCAGTGTGATAAAAAAAGTACTATAACAGTATTGAATTCTGTACCGTATACTTAATATAAAAACTAAAACATGTAATAAAACTAGTTTTCCAACCTGTGGTAAAGGTGGCTGGGGTGCAACGTATCCATTGTTTTGGCAGAATTTGCTAAACAAAATGGTCAGCGCCGAAGCTTTACTCAACGGATTTCTGGGGGTATATATCGATGGTAATATTTGTCCGGATTCATTTACTTTCTTATGTACATCTGCAAGACTATGATAAATAGGGTCACTAACTTTCGTAATGCAGTATAAACCTAATTATTAATATACATATTAAAAATATTTAAACAGGAGTATCAAATGTATTACATAAGTGTTGGCTCAATATACCCACTTACCAATAAAAATTATTCAAGTGAATATAATATTTATTATTTAAAAAATTATTATGAGTTTACATAATTTTAATGTGTTCCAAAAAATAAACTTTAAGTTAGAACATACAAGACCGCTATACTAAAAAGTAATATTCTTATAAAATGTTTGGTGTCTACATTCTTGAACGCTATATAAACAATATACGAATATTCAGTATACACTATTTAATATATTATACATATATATATATTTTATAATTAATTAATTAATTAATCTATATGTATAAAGGACAAAAAAAGTTTTATGTCCTTTATGCATTCCTAAACCTTCATTCGATTGCAATTAAATTAGGTACAGAGATAGATTAGAACTTGGGGAAAAAGATAGGCTACATTTTGTCGCAAAAAAGGTAAATAAAATTCCAACCAGGAGAAGTTCTCAAACAGGGATTTTGATATTATTATTATTATTATTTTTTTTTTTTTGTTTATAGATGGTTGCTATTGGTTTTAATAATAATAATTATTATTATTATTAATGTAATAAACCTGTGTATTTTAGTACAACATGTATCAAGAACTACGGTTTCGGTGGACCAATTTTTTTCATTGTTTGATACTTTAGAGTTAAAAAATTATATACTTACGTACACACCACGCGAGGTCCACGATCTACCACCTACCTGATAATAAACTGCTAACAATAGCAACTTATTGCCATGTCAGCTATAGTATTATTATAAAACTACAGATTTATTTGTAAACTATATGACCATCATATAATTATGATTTTGATGTTTATATTAAATACAATTATAAAAAGGCGGGTATGTCAGTGGTTTTGCTATTAATCAACTAAATATAATTATAAAAATGAGCCTCGTTGGTTTATATTGTGAAAAATAAGAATATTTTTTCAGAACGCAAATTGTGGTAATCTTTGCGACTATTGATGGAATTGGAGTTGTCTGTTTTGGTTAAGAATAAACGTATATTTAGATTTCGTTATAATAATGTTTCTCGCGGTCTCAGTTATGGTTTTTCTAAATTATTATCACTCTACTACTGAGTGTTAGCATAATTCAACAGTAAAGTTTGATTTTATTATTCTAATTTAAAATATCCAATCAAAGTTAAATATTATTTTAAGCATTCACTTCTGGCATATGTTCTGAGGGTTGAGATACAGATGTATTTTTTTAAAGTTTTGTTAATTTGTATATTCAAATTTGAATAATACCAAGATACTTATTTTATTCAATTCATACTATTATAATTATATGTAAATATAATTTTACATAAACGTTACGTTAACACATATTATACACACATTCGTATTAGCATTGATTATAAATACTAGAATTTATAATCAATAGTATTAGGTACATATTGATAGTTAAGGTGGTACTTACGAATTCTGACTAGGGTTTAATGGGGTTCCGTCACCGTAAATTATTGTGCTTAACTTCTGCTCTATGACTCCCGTTAAGTCGATGGGCTCAGGTATATTTTCGTCTTCTGTGACGACTTCTTGGGCTGCGGTGTCTTGTTTGGTAGTAGGCATTGACAACATTACTGAATACACTTTTTTACTCAACAGTTGATCGACCAACTCCTGTGGAAAACTTTCCAGAAACTCTTTTTCCATAAAAAACAACTAAAATTGATGGATGTAACAAATTAATTCGTGTATAATTTCCAATCTATAAATATGCAGGTAGTTATGTATGAAACTACAAACATTAAGTAAAGTCATACAATATACTAATTCCTATTATTTTACTTATTAGTTATTTATAGCGTATCAGTTTATCAAAAATTTTAAATAATTCCCTGGATAATATAACATGTCAGAATATTTGCAACGTTTTGAATCATTAATAATAATTTAAATGTATTCTAAAATCTGTTTGACCTGTGGTTAACCTTAAGGTTGGTTATCTCCGATTACTACATCCCAATAACAATTTCAGTTATTTCAACTACCAACTACCAATTATAGATCATAATCTAGAGGAATGCTTTCAATCATTTAAGCTATCCTCCGAACAAACGAATAACTCTACTAGGTCTCGAGGTACTGATATTAAAAGCATAAAGTGCAACTTGATATTATTTTCTCCACTGCACGGGACAATATTTAATCATCAAAATATGTTTTTAAAATTATGAAAAAATATATGTTGTAGGTACCAATAAGGATGGTATGGTTACTAAATCATATTAACAATCGGTTGCTAGTTACAATCTAGGTACTGTAACGCGAAATTGGTTGGGTTACGTAATTATGTTGTATATCGGTTTTTAACTTATAGGTACTATAACGCTAAATTATAAAGTCACAACATTAATTTCATCTCTGTCATTGTAAGGTTGCCATGGCAACTGTGATGGGCTGGGTCTTCTACAAGGAAAATCTACGAATTATAATTAATGTTTTTGTTAATATAACAAATGAAAACCAAAACCCTACAAAATATCAGTGATAAAAATAAAAAAAACATAATTATGTCAAAAAAAAATATATCCAGCTCGACATTATATTTTATAGCAAAAAATGAACGTTTTTGATTTAAAATCTCAGAAAAAGTGAATGATTTCGTTGGCTATCTAAGTGCTAATAAAAAAATATTGGTCTTTGCCAAGTGACACAACCTGAAGAAGTTTTTAGTATCAATTCAAGGGATGTTTATCAAAAATATTATTTTTTTTTTATTAGATTTATAATATAATAAATATTAATATTGATATTTAAGTGTAATTAGTAATAATATATATGTTAATAAAATAGTATTCCAGATAATAAAGGTAATCTTAGACCATAATACCCAATATAATTAAAGTAGTCTTGGACGCAAGTCGAGATTCGAGGTAACTAACAAGTACTGAAGTACCGACGAGTGTGACGTGGTAAACTTTCCTGGATCAACATTATGTTTACCTGAAACCTGAAGGAGATATGTAAACTCTCCTGTGTCAATATTATATTTACGATTTACCTGAAGAAAATATTGTGTAAAATCTCCCGAGTTCTTGGTGTCGTCAAAATATTATAGACTACCTATACAGAACAAAAAATAGACCACTTAAATATTTTTAAATCATATAATTATAAAAATGTAATTAAAATTTTAGTTTAATTTGTAATTTATTTAAATTATTATTAATTTTATTATTGATTATAATGGTATAATTAAGTTTTTTTAAATGAAATTCAAATGTATAGTATTTAAAAATTTGTATGTTCATATTATTATAAAGATTAAATTTTAATTATTTAATTATAATGCATAAACGAAGTTATTACACACTTGGGAGACTTTACAATTGCCCACCAATTATTTCTAAACTTTAAATAACTAACATATTATATGATATGTATAACGTAAACATATCTACAAAGCCGGATTAAGATTTTTGATTCATAACTTCCCAATATGAAATTTAAAAACATTGTCTATAATTGTATTTTTATTTTCATAAAACGTGAAATATAACTCAAATAAGAATTCAATTTAACAATAATATTTCATATAGGTATCTACGTTTTAGAAATATTTCAATTATTATTTCATCAAATTTATCTGCTCCTGATTATTCCTATTTATTTTAACATAGTATGTATTTGTATATAATTATTATATAATTATTATATACAGTGTTTTTAAATTATTGCAACATTTTTTTTTATTTTACCGATATACGAGTAGTATATATACGTAGTTGCCATGACAACCTAATAATTACAAAGATGAAATTAATGCTATAACGTTGTAATTTAGCATTATAGTACCTATGTTGTCCTTAACAACTAATTCACAATATAATTGAGTTATTTACGTTACTCAACCGATTTCAGGATACTGCAAAAAAATTACCCTAGCAACCGATGATTAATTATAATAACACTACCAAAGCAACAACATTGATATTTTTTTTTAAAAATCGTAAAACAGCGTAGAAAATATCAAGTAACTACCTACGTTTTATTTTTGACCATAATTAGAATACGAATATTTAATATCAATAAATTTAATGAAGTTTGTTCCATAATAATATATTTGTTCCACATGTCCACAGAACTATTGTTGTAGAAACCATTTCAACAATAAATAATGTGTTTTGAGAAATTTTTGGGATTTTTCAAAGTTTTCTGACATTTTACTGAAAACTGAGTACTGATAAGTACCTATATACTTAAAATATGTTAATTTACCTCATTCAAACTGTCTTCCGTCAACTCCACATCTTTAGCTTCAATAACAATAAGTTCCTCGTACTTAGTAGCACACGAGTTGGCCACCTCGCACACCCTTTTTTCTACCATCACGGGTTCAGGAGGTTTATCAAGTTCTTGGACGTCATCTTCAATTGGTTTTTCCACCATAATGTACTTGACCGTGTGAGGGAAAAACATGACACACGTTTGCATTTGAATGTTGATCGAAAATTGTTTCAGAGAATGTTCTCTCTTTTTCATCATTCTATAATCTTAAATTAGTAATAATATGAGACATTGTGATGTTAAATAAAAAAAAAACTATGTACTTTATTGTTACTATTTGTTATTTTTTTGAGATTTTTATTTATTGAAACCACCGTCAATCAAACATGTTGGTTACACTGTACATTTGGTTGCTCTAGGTTCATTTCACGGACTAAGATATAATGGACTGGAAACAAGCTGCTTATCAGTGGTCACTATAATGTATGTACAAGAGACAAGTGTGGATGGTTTCAATGGGACCCAAAGTTTACAACGGCATCTGTATAAAACACGGACTCGGATACAAAATGTGAAGCCAATTAAAACCACAGGTAGCGCTGAAAACATTGGGTCCCCAGTGTGAGGAACCTTTTGGTGGGCGTCCCCCGACGCCCATGTCGTTTCCAGTCCATTATATCTTAGTCCGTGATTTATCGATGTTGTCTCCGTCTTACAAGTGCGTGACATAGCAAATTTTACGCTCAGCCGATCACGTTTATCGCCGTTAGATTAAAAATTAGAGTGAATTGACCACTCACAAAACTTAGATCGACCGCATATACTCGTCTGTGGCACCACAATTTTGTGTTGTTACACCATGTGAAAGTATTAATTAAAAATAATATATTTTTATCAGTGGCACCAAGGTGTCTTTTCTGTGGCCACACGTAAAGTGGTCCGTGTGAAACGGGCCTTAGAAGTAAGATTATTATCTAAGCAATGGTATATAGGCTTTTTATTATATTTTAATTTTAAAATGAGTTATGAGTATTTTATAAGATGTACAAACAATTTACAATTTTAAAATACTCATAACTCGCTTTAAAGTAAAAATATAATAAAAAGACTATGTCATGGTCAAAATAATAATCTTACCTTTAAAGTTTATAAGAGGTCAATTCACTCTAGTTATTAAACTAACGGAGATAAACGCGATCTTCTGAGCGTAAAATTTGCTATGTTACGCCCTTGTAAGACGGAGACAACACATACGGGTGTGACGTCCTCTTAAACGAAATGTTTATAATATGTACCAACGACACACCGAACCGGACTGTATAATATTTATACAATATACATGGATGTAAAAACTATTTATTCCATTACTATTTACTATAATTGCAAAAAATATTGATAAGGAGTAGGTTTCTGCAGTATAACTTCCACAACCAGACATGATGGCTAGTATTAAAGTATGATATTGATAAATATTAATAATTTAATTATTTTTTAAATTAAATTTTAAATAACCAAAAATAAGTTGTAGTTGTGTATCCAATATCCATATAATTAAACATCATCAAAAGTCAAAATATAATAATTACGATACAAACCTCTAATTTGTTTTTCTTTTCTTGTTTTTTGTTTTATATAGTTTTCACTATCGTTTAATTTTTTTTGTTCCTCGTTGGTCACTTTAGTCAGTGGTATCTTAATTTATAAAAATGTTGTGTTTGGTTATTACTCAACACTGTTTTTGGTATCCATGTGCAAAATACAAATTCCATTATATAATAGTATATAGATACTCACAAACTCTTTCTGGACTTCACCATTTTTGAACTTAACATACTGTTCCAACTCCTCCACTATTAATTGCATTAACCTAGGAGCATTGGTGCCAATAATGATATTGACCAATTGGCCATCCTTTTCCACAGTTAATAATGAAAAATAAATAGTTATAATTAAAGTTATCAATCAAATATTGTTTTATTCGCTGTCAATAATCAATATACTCACATAAAAAAACAACCAATGGGATTCACTTCTTTGTCGAAACCTTTTTAGCACAGTTATATTGTCAGATTTTGCCTAAAATGTAATTATCATAACCAAAAAAACTTTTTTTTTATCAAAATTTCCTTCAACATTTGTACAATATTAAATGAAACGAATTTATAAATATTATATGTATAGTAAATTAGTCAAATAAAAATCTATATGAGTAATATAAAAATAAATAATAATAAATTAGAAAAAGGAAACTTTCTTATTAATTTAATCACAATCCACACCGATCAACAATGTTTATTTTTTTTTATGACCTGTACGTTTTTTACACGATATACAATATACTGTGCATATCAATGTGGAACAAGAAGGGTCCCGAGGGCTTAACCAAATATAACTAGATTTCGGGAACCAGAGGCTGTGCCCAAAAACTCCCGTGCCCCTACTACGTGAGGTGAGGATGTGAAGTCGATTTGGGGACACTTGGACTTAATTAGGAAACTCGTTTGTGGATAATTAGATGCGGTGGGATTGAAAATTAGATTTTTGAATATAGAATTTATTATTCGCAATAAATTTGCTAAATATTGGCACATTTTTTATTTAATCAAACATTCTGAGGGCTAGTAAAGTTGCCCCTGAAATGCAAAATATTGTGAAACTTTTTTTAATTGATAAAATTATGCTGAAACCCATTACTATTAAAGATTGACACTATTCAACTGAAGGGTGTTGCATAGGACATCATGAGTATACTTTAAAATGTAATTCAAGGACAAAATAAAACATTACAAATCGTTGCGATGGCCATACAAATTCTTGCTAAATGATGATAATGTACAAAAAAATTATTTAAAAAAATTCGATTTTTAAATTGTAATAAATTGTATATTGTTTAATGTTTATACATTATATAATATACATTTATCTTTGTATATATCAATTAATTGATATTAACCAAGTAACCAGCAAAATTGTTTTTATTACAACATATTTAGAATTAAGACTTTTAATGCCTAACTCATTCAGTTATCTAGGAATAATCGTTTCAACCCATTCCAACAATGTATCTATATTGCTATTTGCTATATACCTACTTCAATTGTTTATATGGTTACTAGAATTTATTGTACAATATACATGATAATCGTACATAAAAGCGTAAAATATTTACTATAGCGTAATGTAGATTTTCACTTCCTAATTCCAACTTAATTTTTTTTAAGTATGCCGTCATTGGTATACAAGGTCCACACCATTCTGTATACACGTCAACGACTAAATAACAAACGAGTTAATAATAAACATAAACATTGTAATTTATTACTTTGGTTATTATTATATTATTTTGTTTTTTTTATTACCATACATTCCCGGCTTTTCTATAATTTTCGTCCAATCATCATCACTATTTATTTCTTCTTGAAGCACTGCTTGCCCACCCTTTTTAGCCATTCGTCCGGATCTTTTGTTCTGATTAGCCTGTATAATGTATTTCGTTATTTCAAAATTTATTAAGTTAAGCGGTATTGTGCGTTAATTGATTATAATAAAATATTGATCAGTTAAGATAATAGAGACAGCATAATATTACTTTGATTTTTTTATAGTTGTAAAATACAACTTAAAATATAGGTACATTTTAGATTCTGAGCGATGAATGTATTGATTTCATAATGATTTGTGTTTTTTTTATTGTTATTTGTGTCTTTTTTCACATTTTATGACAGTAAAAATACTTGGATTTTCTTCAACAGCATCTTTCTGATAGAAAAGTGAATCTATAGTTGGTACTTTGAGAGGGTCAAAAGTAAAAAATTTCTAGTAGTTTTCAAAAGCACCAAGAGAAACAAAAAAAAAATTAATAAAAACTGGAAATTTTTACGCAAAATTGGTTTTTAACAAAAAAGATTCATGACATTTTATTCAACCAAGAGTAGTGATATAAGTTATTTTTTTATAATTTTATTATTTTAATTCAACTTAAAGGCTGCCGTATTAATAACAAATAATAACAATATAAATATAATATAAAACACCCTAAACTGACAAACCACCTCCGCTCAGAATCGTTTTTGGTATACAACAATATTATATCATTGAATTAAAATTTAATACCATCCGTAGGTAGTGACCCACTTGTAAATTACATGTAACCTGTACATCAGAGCAACATCCACTTACCCACTTTTTTTTCTTAATTAATAGTATGCTTTTCATTTATATTAATGTATATTATTTTAAAGCTTATTTGTTGTACACTTTTCATTATAATTTTGGTATATAAACGTTTAAACAGTTAAACGTTGCACCGACGTCTGTATAAGTCGTGCGTACATGGTACATTAACTGGTAAAATATAAATACATTATAATATGACAGTAAACTAAAGCTTACATAGTATATTATTTACAAAAGAAGTAATTTAATGAACATATTTTAGTCAATTTTCCACTCAAATATAACTGTTCTATTCTCGTAATAAGTCTATTATAAGTAATAATAACAATGCAGTTACTTCACATCATTATTATATTTAAATATATAATTACTAAGAAGGAATAATCCCTCCAGGTATTATAGGTGATATTATGCAATACATTGCAAAACAATTGGATTCTTATTCAACTACAAGACAGTCAACTACCTGGTACATGATTAGATTATTTTCCAGGACCTTATTTCTTATACTTTATTATAATATTTTACGTTTTGTTTACAAATAATTAGGTTAGCCATTATGATTAGTTAAAATAATTTGATTCACTCTTTTCGTTCAAAATATTTATGAAAACCATAGATTAAATACCATACATTTACTGTAAAAAACTAAAAATGTTTACGTCATGCAGTTCTTTAATAGTTTGTCTTCTTTTCTATGCTGTTGTATACTTATATTCGAAAAGGAAATCAAGTATAATTTATTTATTAATCAGAATAAAATGGTTTAAAAAAAGTGCACAAGTAGATAATCATTTTGCAGTACAATAGTTGCAATGATGAATCTAGGGAAGCAGAACAACTACTGGATGCAACTGGTTATAAAAACTTACACATCACATGCCTACAGTATTCATAATCAATTTATATCGTATTTGTGTTGTAACCAAATTGTAGCCCACCCCCATCCCAGATATTTGCTTCGGATCCGTGCCTGAACAGGTGTCGGGCAGAGGTGTTCCCATAGGGTATACTACATATACGCCGTATACTCTCATGAGAGTTATACTCTCATATTATCTTGCAAGATATTTTGTCAGAACTTTGGGTATACTGCGTATACTCTCAAATTATATACAAAAAAAAAACTGAAAGGAAATTTATTCAGAAAGGAATTAACAAAGGTGTCAATATTACAATGACAAAATCAGGAGGGATTAACAGGTTACAATTTTTGCAAAATTTAGTAGACAGAATGCGTCAACGCTTATTTGATGACTCAAAAAATAAAACAATGCTAGAAGACATTCAGTTAAAGAAAAAAACTATTATTTTGATAATTTATTTCAATATTTTGATTATTTAAACAGAATAAATGAATATTTTAATAAATCGTCTTTTATTTTATAGGTAATTGATGAAGTGTTCAAAGTAGCAACTAATGATGCAAAGGGAGAAGATGAAGTAAAAAAAGTATCACGGACATTAGGTTTTTCTGAATTTGAAAGTGTAGTTGACTTCCGTTCAAGAAATGTTTTTTCTAGTTTCATGAAAGCATTAAATATACTCCCAACTTCAACAGCTGAATGTTAACGAGGGTTTTCCGATATGAATTTGACAATAACTGATTTAAGGACTAGCTTAAACATTGAAAATGTGTCAGATTTGATGTTCATCTCTATCAATGGCCCTTCAGTTGCAGATTTTAATCCTAGACCTTATATTAAAATTTGGTTAAGAGATCACCGTTCTGCCGTTTCCACTCCTAGAGGTAAAGAAAGAAAAGAAATAGACGACGAAAATAAGATGCAGAAATTATTTTTTAACAATTTATTTAATTAAATTTTTTAGTATTTGTATATTTTCATATTTTATTGACTTATAAAGGTATTTTTTTTTCATATTTTTAACACATCCTTTATAATTATAGACCACAGTAAAAATATTTGTATATTATTAAATATTCATGTTTATTACTTTTATTTTAAAAAGATTTATGAGTATTTTTAAATACTTAAAAAAAGGTTCTATTTGTATCATTCTATCCTCCCTTGTTTAAATCATGGATCTTCACCTTGACTAGAGTCTTAGTATACTCTCAAAAAAAATATTGGGAACACCTCTGGTGTCGGGTATACCTACCTAATTTTTGAATAAATCTGTAATGAATGTGTTCAATTTCAATTCAATAATAAATCGTTGCATACAAAAAATAATACTCTGAGGGAAAATGACCTATATTACGAAGTATATCTAATGACACCATAATATCTGTATTGATATAATATTATTTATTTCACTATAACTTATAAGTAAAAAAGTGAAAGTATTATTAGGTAGGGTTGAATTAACTTTTGAAAAAACATCGAATTTATTTTGTTAAATTACCATTCAATTATTATAATAATAGCCAATAGGTACATATTGATATCAAATTATGTTATTGTTATTAACTTTTAAGTGAATACCGATTTACCGATAAACGTATTGTGAATAGGCTGTGTGTGGTATAAATAGGTAATAGCTTAAAATTAATCTAAATATCATTAAAAGGCCATTGTGTATAATATAATAATATATCATAATACACGTAAAAGTGTTTAGTCCCCACGAATAATATTTATGAATTACGACAAATAAATAACTAAAATCATTTTATTCTTCGTTTAAATAAAGTGTTTAAACATTTAATTTCTAGTAAATTTGAACTACTACAAATGTTTATAAAAAATAATCCTGAATCCTTGATAACAACTTATGAAAAACCTATTGTATTAAGTTCTCAATTTTTTTTGACTAAAGACAAAAGGTTTAATGACATTTATAAAAAAATCTATAGATAGCTAAAAATTAGTGTCCACATTTTTTGAAAATTTCATTAAATATAGAAAATTAATAATGATAAGTTGAGTACCTAGCAATGGAATGTTTCAAGTTTAAATAATTAATTATTTAAGAGTTACAATTAAAAAGTTAAAATCGTTTATGATAAATCGTTAATATACAGTTGCAAAATATTCAATTTGGTCATTTAAACCTGTCGACGCTCCTAAAAAATATTTGTGGAATTAAGTTCAACTTGAGAATTTATTCCAAATACTGCAATATTATTAGGTATTTATTACACAATATTATGTTAACAGTTAATTTTATTACTTACCGTTTTTGGTGGCATCTTCAATAATAATTGAATTTCGGTTTACAAAAATAATTTAATTATTTACCACTATTACACCAATCCTATAACCGCAGCACTGAGTACAATGATCGGTAAACACGTACCGTGCACCTATTTATATAGGGACGTTTAAAACCCCCTGTGGGCTACCCTCTGCTCGTGACATTCCAAAAGTTTAAATACTCATGGAAGTTTCAGAAAATAGATATTTAATAGTCGTAATGATACGGTATAAATTAAAAGCGTGCGCATAATATACTGCAGGGGAAGCAGAAAAGTTATAAAATTCTCGAATGACGTGTGTAGTGGAAATTAACAGCGCGATGAATGCTTCAGTGAACATAACGCTCTTTTATGCCCATAAATGGTACGATAAACCTAAGAAATTAATCTTTTTCAATATAGATAATGTATATATATATATATTTAGTAATCAAAATGTGTAAAACATACAAAAAAAATTACCAACACTTCAAGTTACACTCTAGTCTTCCCCTGTGATGAAAATCATACATATATTCCGATATTAGTTTATTTTAATTTAGTATACGCCATACCTAAATGGTATTTTCCATGGTAGTAAGTACGTATTGCTGAATATTAGAGTATTGACATTTGACTTCACACTTTCCGCAGAATGTCTGTTAGCCGTGACATCGTGTCATTGAGCTTTAGGTACTGAGCTGACTTTGTCCGTGACATCGTACTATTCGTACTATCATGGGGACCATAGACTTATAAACTAAGTTAGTAACGTAGTTTATAAGTCTATACATGGGACGCCCACAATAAAACCGTCATATTTTATTCACCTCAACCTAGCCTCCCTTGACGAACTCAACACAGAAATAAGTACCACAGAATAAAATAACTACCTAGTACTTACCCAATAATATCTCGTCCCATTCGATGACAGTACTTTGCACATTCCAATCCACGAGTAAAATTTACGAGTAGCGTTGAATTGATAACCCATTCAGAGAACATAATATCCACGTTTTACTCCCGAAACATACTAATTCCCAAACCTTCTTTCTACCAAACATGGTATTTTGACCACTCTAGAACAGTGTTGAGCAGTATCTAGATTAAACTACAGCATCTTTATCTCATCTGGATAAATAAGATATTAAATATCTGATTGTCATCTAAGATAAACTGTATACCTATCTAGATAAATAAATAATTTCTAATTTTGATTGATTTATTGGTAGTTTGGTACTTTAATTTTTAATTTTTTTAAACGTGTTTTAGTAAACCTATCAATGATCAAATAAAATATTATAACACTATACCTGAAAAAAGGGAATATTTTAATTTTTCATAGCAGTTAGTATATTGGTATAGGTATTAGGTAAAATATAATATCTCAGCACATTATCGCTGACACAAATGTGATTGTTATTTATTACTACTTTTCTCGTGTAATGTTGATTACTAGAAATTGTTTATTAAAATTAATGGTCATAAAATAATAAAATAATTAATAAATATATTAGTTTTTTTTTATGGATTTTAAACAAAAAATGAAAATATCTGTTGACTATTATGGTATCTAGATCAAAATATTTTTATCTTTATCTTTATCTAGATAAAAGTAAAAATTATCATCTGAATCTGAATCTCGATAATTGTTTACAAAATTATCTTTATCTCATCAATATATATTATTTTTGTGATCTGGACTAAACACTGCTCAAGAACCAGTCGTGAGTCGTCAAGAAATATTTCCTGCGATTTATGCCAGCGACTCGCTTTAATCACAGAAATGTATTTGACTATTTGAGTTTTACTTCTAAGACACAATTCAACAATTCTATACATATCCACCATAATATAGAATGTGTTTATAAAAGATCATAGATAAAAATCCGTATTAACGTTAATAACTAATAATCCAAAATAACTGTATTTTTAATTTTCACAATGACAGCATTAAATGTACACATTTTATATGACACAAAAATGTGATTCTACTTTGAACAGTTAAGAATCAGATTTATTTAGTTATAATATGAAATTTAATATTGATGTTCAATGTGATTCTTTTATAGGTTAACACTAATTGTCAACAATATAAAAATACAAAATATATTTTTCATAATTACAAAAGGAGACTTTGAAAAAATATAATGTTATTTTACCTTTTTTTGAATAATAGCATAAATTTTTAGTATAATTTTTTTCTACGAAATTCAGTGTATAAAAATCAAATTTCTAACAAGTGTTCTACATGATTTATTATTATTTAAAGTTTAGATGACCAGAATAATGTACCAACATTTTTTTTGTTGTGGGAAACCCTTTTTAGTAACTACTCATCTAAAATAGAAATACTTATAAGTGTTATAACTATACCTACTACCTAATATTTAATTTTTTGTTTTGTGACCTAAAAGCTAAAAACATATAAAAATAATCATATTATATTATATCCTAATAAGATATTAACAAATATATCATATTATATACTATCGATGGTTTATCATTCAAGTTCAAATTGTATATTTGTAATCCTGCACTGTGATGGATCCGAAGCAAGATGACTGTTCAACGACTTTTCAACGCCCGGGTTCTGTATACAATGTGAAATGTATTATTTTTCTTTTGCCATAATTTTATCTTACTTATAGTTCGGTACATTATCTGTGTAATCATCACTACAATTTGATAATTTGATAAATAATAGTAATGAGACTTCCATGTGAAAATAATTTAAGAAGGGGTTACTTCATCTATTCCTTAACCGGCATAACCTAACCTAACTTTTCTTTACTTAAGAGTTTACTGCTACTGCATTACTGCACGTGTTAGATAAGGTTGTGTAGATATAGATTAATATGTAATTTTTTAAATCAACCTTTATAAACGCAGGTATACTCATAGGCGTACGTAGAAGTGTTGGAGGCTTAGCTCTCCAGAATTTGAACTAAAAATTGATTTGAAGTGCCAAGAATCTGTATAAAAAAATGTTGGACCACCTTCTTCCTGACATTTTTTTACAGTCACGACTTTGACTAAAACAAAAATTTCCAATCAATTTATTCAAAAAACATATTACAATTTAAACTTTTCCTAACGGAAACTACTATAGGTACCTATATACACTTCTAAAGTTAGACACCAAAAGTTTATCCTTACTAAATCCTTCGGCATCACATAAGAGATTATTTTTGACAATGAGACGTGTCAATACATAATACATAAGGTAAACTTTATAATGGCACAAGACCTTTTTTCATCCCTGGCTCATTGCTCTAAACTATTGTACCTACTAAAAAATGGGGGGGAGGGCCCTGGGTCCAAACCCTGCTTTGGACCGTACTTATTGTGGGCTATATAAGATAATTTTTTTTCATATATTTAATTTAGGATGATAAAATTCTACACAAACTGTTATTAGCAACAAAAATAATAACTTTGTGATGATCCACATTAAAATAACAAAATGTATGATAATTGATAATATGTACAAATAGTGAGAAAAAGAAAAACGTTTCATAATTTTCGTGTCTAGTTGTCCCGACAAAAGTTATGCTGGTCCCATAAAAAATTTCTGGTTGCGCCACTGCTACTAAATATTAAAAGAGATATTTTTAACAATATTGATCCAACTGATATCTTAACTCTTATGTATATACTTCAGTAGACAGTAAGTTATAATATAGACGTTTGGAATTATAGTTTAAAAAATACTTAAATGTCTTACTTTTCATTTACCTAGATTATTATGTTTTTTTTTATTAATTGTTGTTACAATTGCATATTAAAATAAAATATTGATGTAAATCCATGTCATAAAATTACTGTGAAATTAACAATAGGTACCTATAAAGTTGGGTAGGTTATACATTTTAATAATTCGTAAAAGACGCAGTTTTCAACGAATGAACAAGTAATACATATATACATACACACACATCATATAAATATTAGTCAGAAATCGTGGCAAATATAAAGAACTACGCAGCAGATGCCAACCAGTGCCAGGGGACTTTCCGTGTACGAGTGAGTGGATTGACGGGATGAGCGGACGACCGGAAATACAGTTTACATGACTACTGTGGCAAAATGTTAACAAGACATGCGACACACAACGGGCCGCCTAAAACGGAATGAACGGAGGTGACCTCTCTAAATAGCGTATATACTATATACTTTACATATTATAATATATACCTATTATACCTACGTGGCTACGTATACATTGTGCTTGGCAGAACTTTATGGATACCTACGGCAAAATTAATTGACACGTCATAATAGATAGTCTTTCTCCTAGTCCATAATCATGGATCACCTAATAAATATACATTATAGTATTATACCTATACAATGTATACTTATTACATAATAGTAGGTATAAAACTATAATGTAAGTTAATCATATAAATAAAATACTACAAAACTCATCTACCTACCTATTTTATATGCTCAAAAACTATTCTGACATGTATAAATACAAAATAGAAATCAATAACTCAACTTTCAAAATATTTCCCTGAATTATTAGTTTAATCAACTAGGTACTTTAGATGTTAAGATATTATGAAAACTTAAGTCGAAATTACTGTTATTTTAAGTTAACTATAAAATAAAGGTACAGCGCAAGTGTTTAAAAATTATTTAATATATAAAAATAAATTGTTTATGACAAAAGTTATTGCATTATAGTCAGTTATTTCTGTTACACCCTGTATATATATTATATATACCAGATACCTGATAAATAATCAACGAGATAATTATGTTTAACTATTATTACGGTAGTTAGCCGGAAAGTTATCTAGAAAACGCGATGCTCGCTGAATACAATATTCCTGTACACGAGCAGTGAACTTCACAGACATCGTTGTTACAACGTGGCACGCGCGCCGACGTCGACAATGGATTTTTATTCGTCATTTACGCACATATAGGTAGTTGCTATTATAATATTATGATGGGTAGCGGGTATAAAAGGTATATTGGAACGATGGCTTACAACGGTCTATGTGTAAACAAATATCGGGTGGTTACCTGTGTATAATGTAATAGATACTTCTACCTGGTTACTATAGACTTTTATGTTAATTAGTAGGTACTTACAGTAAATTATTGATGTCATAGCAGTAACTATATTATTATTGGCTGTACAGTCGAAAGCGGTATACCAAAATGATAGGGTATGTGATACGACCACTGACCGCGATGAACTAGCTCGATTTCTTTCTAGGTTTTTTTTCGATTTTTACAATACTGAAAAAAAAACAAAAAAAAAACGCGACGACAGTTTAATATCGGCCGAGACGTCTCCTTTGTCTTATGCATAAATTGTTCCCATGGATACGACGACAGCGATAGTTTGCCGCACGTAAAAATGTGTTAACAACACCTGTATAATACAGTATAATACATTAGTAATATTAGGCAAATATATTACACCTAGGTAAAAGTATAATATGAGGTATCTATACGTAAGTTATTTGGGTACCATAACCTATTGGAGTTGTGTCGCCAGATTGAATTTAAATTGTCGTGGAAACACCTATACAAGTACACCTATACAAGTGTTATATTTTATAGTCGTAATGTAACCGTATAATCTCACGCTCCATGCCATACATATTGTTGAAGTGAGAAAAAAACATGTTGGAGTACACATTTAATATGAGATTTCAAGTCCAAGTAATAGATTATTTTTATCTTAATAATACTAGAATAAAAAAATTTCAAGATAGTTTATAATTTAGGCCAAAAGTAATTAAAATGTATTTAAAAATGTTAATCCTATTAAGATTTATATAAAAGAATAGTCAAATGACATCAAGTATATAGGCTACTATATATTATTTTGAGGAATTAAGTCAGAATCTTATAAATTATAAGTTATAATATTTGTTATATAGGTACCCATATAGAGGCGTGCGCTGCAGTGTTTTCCAACAGAGGCTTGAGGGATATCACATAAACAAATGTCCATAATATACATACTACTACAGTAACTACAATAACTACTACTATAATTAAATACTTATCTGCTTTAGTTTATAATGTTATGGACTATACATTTAATTCTATGAACATAAAAACAAATAAATAATCACAACTTATACTTAAAAGTATAAAAAGGTTAACAGATCATAAGAATAAGAACTAGTAAGTACCTACCTATATCGTCCATTGGTCGAAATTCGACCATACAACCGTTTTAATTGTAAATTCAACATGCTATAAAATATCGCATTTCTTATCGCAGTTAGGTATCGGCGGCGTTAGTGCTTCTCCTCTTTTTATTCCTCTGAACGTTTTATATAAGAAAAACAGGTACTAGCTAACCTATTTCGTATTTTAGTTTTTTAGTATAATATAAGTTACAAACATATGCCTTTATATGGACATAGCATTGTAATGTAAATTTGAAAAACAACCAATAATTAACAATTATTTTCTTTATTTATATTAATTGGTTAGTTAACTATTTTTTTATTTTGTATTACCCGACTCCGCACTGAAATTTGTTTTAATTATATTTAATGGAAATTTCACTATAATATGGTACTATACTTTTACAGATGTATTCCTATTTTCATATTTTATCTACCTATACGTCATCAATCATCAGACGCGTAAACAATTTTTTGTGTAAATCAACTCTATAATACCTATCCAATGATTGGTATGTTTTCAACTGTTTACGGCCATTTTCAGTTTCAAATGTTTTTTTCTTTTCTATGAATGTAAAAAAAATGTTGTTTGTTGGATAAAACAGCTTGAAAATTCAATGGAAGGCTCCTAATGTATTGTTACAATAATATTTGAAAATTATTAAAAAGCCATTGTCGCGATTTTTTAATATAATCATTTAAAGTTCAAATCTTGACAAAATATGTAAAAATGACGAAAATGTGCAAATGATTTTGAGTAAGAAATTCATAAGAGTTTTTTTTTTAAATCTAAGATTTGAAAATGTATTACAAGATTTCTATTAAGATTTTCTACCTCTATCAAAAAAAAATGTCTGCAAGAAAGTCAAATTAAATTTTTACGAGCGTTGAAGTTTATATTTTACATTGGATATTCACTCGATTTCTCGTGTAGCGATTTTCTTATTTTCTTGTAATTCAAAAACAAACAACTGTATATACATGAACATTTTACTGAATGTTTATATTTTCATTTTCTATACGCCATAAAATGTTGAAGATACTTTGATTCATTTTGAGTTGTTAACAGACAATTTAAAATTTTAATTTATTTAGTTTTTTTTTCTTTAAATATCAATAAAATGTTATATGTTTGGCTGAAAAAGCATCAAAATGTAATACATAAGGACTAAGGAGCCTTATGTATTGTTATTTGTTAATATAGTAGTTGAAAAATATTTAAAATACACAGGCACAGTTTTTTGTATAAGCATTTGAAGTTCAAATTTTGACAAAATTTATCAAGTTTTAAATTTAAGATATTTTGATGTTATCAATGTATAAAATGTTCAACTTTTATAGGTAAGAATTGAAAATATATATACAAGGTTCCACGTAAATAGGTTATAATATAATATATTATATAATATATATTATATATTTATATTATAAATATATCTTTATTCATAATAATACCATCAAATATACTAAGTAATATACTAATATATCATAGACTGACTGCGACGGTGTTTGCTCAGTATCATTTTCGTATACAAATACAATGATATTATATCATTGAATTAAAATTAACGCCATCCATAGCATTGACCCACTTGTAACCTACTGTACAGCAGGGCGACACCCACTTTCCCACCTTTTATTTTACATATACTTCTAGGTATCTACAACTCCATATCTCCATCCATCTATTAAAAAATCTTTTTAATGCATTTTCAGCTTTTTTTGTATCGATTACATTTTGAATATTTATATTCACACAATTTCTTGAATAAATATAGTAAGTAGACAGGATGCTGTTTTAAGGTAGGTACCTACTGCGTAAGTTAGTTTTCTTTTCAAAACATTGATCTTGGAAAATGTTCGTTCACATTTTCAAAAGAACAGATTATTACTAGTAGAACCATAAATGTTTTTAATACTTGGTCAACATTACTAAGTATAGTTTTCTTTCCACGGTAGTTGGATTCTGTCAACCAATTTACCCAATCCCTGCATTTTTCTTGCCAAATGGTATAGTATATGTGTATATGTATATGCTTTCGACTTCATTTCTACTCTCAACATAATATATTAAATTTAGATCAAATGTTGTGGACAGGACCGAAGCTCAGTACTTTTCCACCTTCCGGAACATGTATAAAAATTAGGGGAGGGGGAATTCCTAATTTTATTTTATTTGAATGTCTTTCAATTTCAAAAATAAATAGCTGAAAAACTAGGTATGAGACCTTTTTAAGGATTTCCATCAGATTGACAACTTTTCAAACAATATCTGGTTCAAGTGCTTAACCATTTTCTGGACCCTTACAAAAAATTTTAAAACGATGCATATAGACCGGTGTGAGAGCCCATGTAAATTTCAGTAATTTTTGTTACAAACATTGATTATATAATAGATATTAAAACGGTATTTCTATAATAGTACATAATATAACATTATTAATATATTGTATTATAAAATTAATAATGCTATGAGTGAATTTCATAGCGCCATCTTGTGGTTAAGTTCCGTTATATTCGTAACACTAGACTCCTGATATTTTATATTGAAATGCAACCGAGCATACAATGTTTCTATAAAATTACATTATTTTATTATTTGGAACTAAAACTTTTATTATTTTAGGGCTACATATCATAAATAAAAATCCTAGGACAATTATTAATACTTCAACAAATATCATCATAAAAGATGCAGAAAATTTAAAACTATGATAAATATTTAAACAAGTTGTATGAATATGTCCCCAATTCTTGCAGTAAATTAGAGTAAATTTGTTAGATCTTAATTCATTGCCAGAAAGTATTAGTACTTTAAAACTTAAATATTTTTTGTTTTTACCTTTGGCTGTCAAAATTACAGTTACCTAAAAATTGTAGGTAATTACGTGGTATTAGAATTAAAATATAATTTATTATCTTAATATTTTTAATTTTTATAAAACATATATTTAATAATAAAAGTTAGTATTATTATTATTCAACATGTCATTCTATACAAAAAAAGATTTAGAAGATTTACTAAACACAAAAAACTAATTTTCTAGATTATATGTTTATGAATTAAAACTTGTAGGATAATTTTGCTTGGCTAAGTATGGATTAAACTGAGAATTATACTTTTGAACAATAGCCGGTTTTGGTTGTGGTTTAGAAACTTCAACAGGAACGATTCCATTTATTCTTGCCAATAATTGACTAGCTCTAAACCTCTCTTCCATTTCCCTCTTTAATCTCTTTTCTCTAAGTTTATCCAAAATTAATTTGTTTTTGTTTTTGTCATTAACTTTTTCTTTTTTCTTTTCTTTTTTCTTATGTTTTTTCTTATGTTTTTTTATAGGTGATTCGTCCTTCTTTTTTACCAATTCTTTTGAATGTTTATTGTCTTTTTGATCAGTTTCAACATATTTTTTCATGACAATAAGTGGATCATTAAATGTTTTAACTTTTGTTTCAATTTCTTTATCAGTTTCACACAAGTCTAATCGTTTTGGTTTCTTGTTATACCATTGTACATTGCCTGTCACCTCATCTGTGTCCTGTCCTAAATAAGTAAGATAACCAACTTTTTTTTCATACGCTTCTTTTTCTTCTTTTTTTTCCTGTTCATGTTCTTTGTTTACACCTGTATGAGCAACATGTCCATCTTCAAGGTCTTGAAAAAAATTAACATGACTTAACACTTCCGGTTTAGTTTCTTCGGGTCGATCTGCAGAGTCATCATATCTTTGTTTTGACCTATTCCTCAGCAATGAAAGTTTTGTTTCTTGCTCCTAATGTGAGACAAAAATATTAATAATATGCATAAATAAATTTTTCATAGTATTAAAATTATTATATTTTAAACATTACCTATATTTACAGTTACAAATATGTAATGTGTTAATGTAAAGAGTTGAATTTTAAAATAAATAAATTACTAAACATGGAAAACCTAAGCTAACAGATTAAATAAGTTATCCATGAATAAAATAGAATTTTTTTTACCAAAATATAAATAAGAATTAGATATACCTTCTTATTTTGTATAAGATAGTTTTCACTTTTAAATGTAATGCATGGTACATTATTTTTAATGACAAAATTACAATCAAACTAATTTTTAACTACTTACAGCTAATTGTATCCTCATCTTAAGTTTCTTCTCTTCTTCAGCTGCTTGTGCTTCATCGCGCCTAACACGCGCAATGTTATCTTTGGTTCGGACATGCCACCTATAATAATATTAATAAGATATGTTTTATGGTTATATTTTAAGAATATTAAGGAATACACTATATTCATACTAAATAACTAAATATACTTCATAATTGGGCTAAGACAATAAGGTCAGATTTAAAGGTGATAACTACTAATAAGTATATCATAAAAATGTATACTCTGTTTTTTTATAAGCAACCACCCTTTAGTGTTTAAAGAAACATTGATGATCTTGTTTTACTAATTTAATATTATTCTAATAATCTAATACAATAACTGTTATTTATTAACTGTATTACTTATTACTTCTCTTAGTTAATAACTTATTTTCTAATTAATTCAAAATATTATACTCAAATATAATTCAGGAGTACTTACTACTTAACATATCTACATTCAAGAATATCACTCCAAATAATTTGACTTAACACTGCTTAATCTTGCAATATTTTTAATAACAGTAAAATAAGATCAATATATCTTTCAGAGTATGTAACCTTTTTTATATTAGCTAGACCACACAATGTTTTAATTCTTTTATTTAAAACAGAAAGCCAAGTAGTTGTGTATAATATTAATTCACTTACCTCTTTTTTGGCAATATATTCATTTTAATGTTTTTGAAAAACACACTTCTTAATCAACCGACCGCAGAAACTTCCTTATATTAATTTTGTCGAAATGAGAAATGATTTATTTAATATATCAAAATTTATATTTTATATTAATTATAATTGGCAATTGCATCAATTGCAATATTCACTTCCAACACAGAAACAGAATTGTACATTTTTTCGTCACGATTTGTCTCCACTCGCCTTGTTAGTTGTTCGATCCTTATTCCTTATAATAAAATTAATCAAAGCACTTATCACTCTATATAAAATCTGTGATAACATAATCTTAAAAGATAACGTCCACTGGCATTTTTGAGAAAATCGATTTTATTTTATTGTTGTAACCATAGACCTTATACTTAGTATAAGGTCTATGGTTGTAACCAAGGTGTAAACACTTTGACTGCTGACGTCGACGCGTCGTCGACAAATCGTATTTGCTCTATGCGGCGGGCGTCGACGCATCGTCGACAACCTGTTTATTACTTTCTGACCTCTCCCAATAATACCAGGCACCAGCATACAACATTACAACAAGCTATTCGTGCTTACGCCTCCGCACAGATAAGAGGTTGAAATTATTAAATTCGCGGTGGTTTGAAATTCTAGGTATTTTTAAATTATTGATAGTCGATATTCGTAATAAAGGTAAGATAACCATATTTCTTGTAATAAATACTATTATACTTACTATTATATTATTAAACTATTATTATATTTTACATTATTATTCTATTATTATAAATTACTTAAAATCGGCTCCACGGAGCCACACTGGTTATTTTCTTCACATAATATTATATTTATAATTGTACGTCGTTCAGTAGCGCAACCAGAAATATCCCTTGGGGGGGGGGGGGGTTGAGGGTCCAGGTTCAGGGGTGGACTGGGCCACTGTGCTACTGTGCATTAGCACAGTGGGCCGGTGCCATAATATATTCATCGGGCCGGTACAAAATAAGTAATAACCCAACGTGTATTGTACTATAAATATTGTACACAAATAATTGTATTCAAATTTAATTCCCTGTGTAGTGTGTATTACGAAACATACTGATACCCATGACTAAATAAATAGGTATGATCACAAAAAATTAGTTTTCGATCGGTTGGCGCATCTCCCACTATTCTAACCACAAAACCATTGCTCGTAGTTCTCCGCCACAGACTTCTATACTACAGTGTAGTTCTCCGCATTCAAGGTTTATAGATACTAAGTAGTATCTATAAACCTTGCTCCGCATTTCATTGGCCGGCAATATTATTATAGCGGAGAACTACGCGATAGACGAGGTAAAGGGTGGTATGCGTATCACAAAGTTGTGATCATGCCTATTTATTTAGTCATGCTGATACCAATATCCTAGTCTATTTATAATGTCTATAATTATAATAAATCATATATATAATATCGTTGTGCTATCAGCGGTCGACTGCCGCCGGAGAATACTTGAAAACGTATTCTTAAAATAGCGTATAAATGTATAATATTACAATATTGAACCTATAGGCTATAATATCCATGACACTATGATGCCATGATGGTATGAATGCGCGATACGAATTGCTTTTTTATTCCCTCGATTTTGATCACGTCGTAGTGTCGTTGTCGTGTATTTGTTTACAGTTTACTTAAGTTCGTGTATGATATTTTTACTGATATTTAAATACTGTTATAATTTAATTTTAATACATAATAAATAATGGAAAAAAAACCAAAAGGAGGAGCGGAAAAGCTTCGTTTAAAAAAACAGATAAATTTGAAGGCTGTTGCCAATGACCCAAAACAAAAAAAAATTTCTTTTGGATCGAATCGGCCTAACAAAATATTTTTTGGTAAGTATAAAGAATTTAGTATACTATACTTATTTCAATCTACTAATTCATTAATCATTAATTATATATTTTATTATATTATATTACATAAATCATTTTAATATTAAATTGCAGATTAAAATGATATCTAATAGGTACCTAAACTAAAATATTTAATAATCTGTATTCTGTAAAATAAAATGTTTAAAGGGTTAACTGAAAACATTTTTCTTTCAATAATATTAGTATATAATTACTTTTTAGTTTTTACTTTTAATTGTAATCTCAATATTTAGATGATTGTGTAACGCAACAAAGTTGTTCAATTGAAACTGTAGCAGAAAATCTTTCGGTGAGAAAACTTTTTTTAAAATTATATATTCATATTTTACTAGATGTGGTCTTGTCAGGGCCGTATTAAGGGACAATGTATGGGGGAGCAAATATAAATATGCCGCCCCTAATCTAGTATACGCCTTTTTTTACAAGCAAATAATCAAAAAAAAAATTTTATCGCTACGCTCGAACAAACGTTAGGTATACAATATACTAGTTTATACCAAAAAAACTATATGCTTACTTACTCATTAGTAATCTACTTATCTACTCTTGCTATTGTCTTATAGAATATATTTTAACACATGAACTAGATACAATTTATACAAATTAATAAATTATTACGTATAGTACATGTCTACATATCATTATTAATTTCAAACAGATGTCTCGTGGTATCTGGTATATTCTATACCTAGCTAATAGCTATGAATTATTTTAATGATAAATGACTAGGTATACTATCTGAGGATGGCCTCATAATCTAAAATTTAAAAGATCTAAAAGATTAAAGATTAAATATTACCCATACAAATATTATATTATGTATGATCAGTTAAAATTAGGATATAGGAGAAATAAAATATACAATAAAATAATATAAACCTACTAATTTAATTTTAGAAATTACTAAAAAACTTTAAAAAGCGTTCCAATTGAGATCAATTGGTAGTATTATATTTATATAATTAAATAATCAGTTACTTTGTAAAAATACAATTAAAACAATAGTTATAAAATGTACACTTACCTTTAACTTAAAATAGTTATCTAATTTCTTGGTTTTTTTGTTTAATTGTTCTTCACGTTCTTTTTTTGCTTTCGATATTCGTTTATATTGGGAACCGCTTAACCTTATACGTTTTAAGTTATTAGGAATTTTAAAAATATTTTTATCGTACAGTTTATTAGTATAACACGTGATTAATAAACACAACAGTAAGTCATCACTACACTGACTACCCTGTCGAGATCGTCTATTCGTCTACTACTGACTACTCGTCTGTCAAGACTATGATATTATTATAACGATAAAAGTTTATTGAATTGAATATTATAATCGAACAAGCCACAGATTCGCAGTAGGTACTGCAGTAGTAGGTACAATGGTCAATGGTACATAGCAATATCGTATGCGGGTAGCTTCGTGCCCCGGCGGCGGTTATAACATGTCAATATAATATATATTATATTATATTATATTATAGTGAATAGTGATAATACTAAAAATAGTACGATTAGTACTTAGCCACGTAGGTACTAGGTATTACAAAAATAAGGTCCATAAACAAAGTTCTCTCCCAATTAGGTAATAAGTACTATTGTTCTAATATTAGATTCCATTACGATATTAAATATTCCGACAATTGACATCGTAAATTCTTAAACTAAAATAATTAATATTTATTCTACTAAATATTTTATTTTTATTATATTACAAATAACATTATCGACTTTTTTTTGCCGCCCCTGCCGCAGTGCCGCCTGGAGCAACTGCTCCTTTTGCCCCCCACTTGATGCGCCCCTGGGTCTTGTTACATAATAAATGATCTATTTAATACTTATTATGTTGTTTTTATATTAGTCATAATTTGTACAACTTATTTTAATATTATACATTTATTATGATTGTTCAGATAAATTCAACTGTTAAAAAACAAATTGAGGAAAGTAACTTATCCAGTCCAATTCCGTTACATGAGGTTGAGGAAAATAACAAAATATGTGTTGTTTGCAAGTATTTTTTTTTTAAATATAAATCATATTGTTAAGCAGTGATTTAAAAACTCTTATTATAAATTATTAATATATATACATTAAATTTTAAGAGGAATTGAACTTAAATCACAGTATCCAAAAATATAAACATACTTTATTTAATTGCTCAATTTGAAAACTAAAAACATGAAGAGGGAAAATTTTTTTATACGCCAGGTGTGGATTTTCTTTACGCTAGGGGCCGATTGTTTTTTCAGCACAGTGGGCCGATTAGGTCCCAGTCCGCCCCTGTCCAGGTTAGGTTAGGTCCAAAATTATATTACAACAGATATAAACATAAATAATTGTGTTAATAATAAATGTATTTTTTATTTGTGCTACCATATTAATAATAAAATGTATATATAAAAAAAAAATATATAATGAAAATATATCAAATAAAATTATAAAATAAAGTCTAAACGACGCTTCAAATTCGATAAACGCTGTATTACTTCTTCGGACTTGAAGTCAATATCATAGTGAATATTGAGAGCAGCTAGTCCATTCAATCTTGATTCGGACGTAGTGTTTCTTAAGTAAGTTTTAATGCGTTTGAGTGTAGAAAATGATCTTTCAGCTTCGCAAGATGTGACAGGAAGTGTGACCAGTATTTGCAAGAACTTAAAAACATTTGGAAATAAATCTGAATTGCAATTATTCAATATGTTGATGGCATTTTTTGTTTTAATGTTACTATCATCTACATAACGATTCCATAGTAAAAGTTCTGATTTCACAAGATCAAAACTATCAATGTCATTACTGTAAAATTCAACAAGTTCTTTAAGTCTTTCTTCATTGAATGCTGAACTGTTCATTAACATTTGGAATCCACTAATAATGTTTTTATGATTTATAAAACGATCATTCAGTTGTTGAATGTACGAATCAAGAAAAGGAATAAATAAAGCTATTTTGAAATATTCTTCAGGATCATTTGCTGAAATATTTATGCGGTGTTTTTGGCGCTTAGCTAATCGAGGAATTTCAATTTTAAATTCAAAATCATTTAATCTTTCATTAAGATCATTATATAGTTTGTTAAATTCAAGACTAACGTTTTCTCTTATGGACATTAATTGTTTTTTCACTAAGCTTATATGTTTAATAGCGTCAACTAAATCAATATTTGTGGTTTGTAAATATTTACATAGCGAATGAGTATACTGAAAAACATAATTAATAATAGTGAGGGCTACATTAAATTCCGATGCTTGTAGTGCTAATAGAAGTTGATTTGCTTTACTTGATGTATCACTGTCATGGTAAACGGACGTTTCGCCCCCGCCGTTTCGTCCCCGTCAAAAAAACCAGTCCACGGACGTTTCGTCCCCGTCAATTATTAAGATAGGACGTTTCGTCCCGGAGAGTTATTAGCCATAGGACGTTTTGTCCCCAGCATATTCTTATTAAAAGACTTTCGCGGTTTTCAGGTTTTTTTTAATTATTATTACCTATATTCTGTAATGTCTAATATAGTATTTATAGGCAAGTAATAAACACGTGCAATGCGTCTGTAACGACTGCGTTGGTACAAAAAAAAATGAAATTATAAATTTACCGAAAATACTTAGTTTAAAGGAAAAGAAATTACAATCATATTGTACAGGATTTAAATATAATGACGATATAGGTAATGACATTTTATTCTATTTAAAAAAAATAAGTCAATTGACCTAAAAACGAATATATAATTTATCTTAATTGTATATTAATTAAATAATAATCTTATAGTATTTAATTTTAATTTATTCATTATTAGGAAATTTTTTGTTGACTTAATATAATTGTGATTTATTTAAATTTTGACTATTTGTAATTATATTGTATGAATAGTGACTATGTATTTATATATTTTGTAATATTGTCATTTAAACGTTAAATTTTTCATTTAAAATTAATGTATTTAAATTATCAAAGTATGCCAGGGACAAAACGTCCTATGGCCAATAACTCTCCGGGACGAAACGTCCTATCTTAATAATTGCCGGGGACGAAACGTTCGTGGACTGGTTTTTTTGACGGGGACGAAACGGCGGGGGCGAAACGTCCGCGATTCCACTGTCATTCCACATAGAACAGAAATATACAATTTTATATTAACTGGACAACCGTTTACGACCGTTTAGTTAAGATAAAAAAAAGCAAATTGTTGTTTGATAATACGGTACGTTAGTAGGAACATAATTGTAGGAGTAGGTTAAAATATTACCAGTATATTGCGATAAGTGATTATCATAATAAACGTTATAAAGTAAACACGTTTAAGTTAATGTCTATGACAGTATGGACCACAATTAAAATGGTTGGTAGCATTATTTCGATTTTCGAATCTCACCACGGATACGTCTCCTACAACTTACTACGATCCATGGATATCACGGACTCAGATAAGAAAAAATAACAATATGTCATAACTGATAATGGTTTGTTATCAAAATTATTTAGTAGGTTAACAAAATTTATTATACTTAAATATATTATTATATTCCAAAATTAATTAAAAAATGTTCCATTTTATAAATAATCAAGGGGTGGGGGGGGGGTCTGGACCCGGGGGACCCCCCCCCCTTGGTTGCGCCACTGACGTCGTTTATCATGAGCAGCGTCGAACACTTATTGTTACTATTTATTATTATTTCTTTGAATTCTATTCAAATATTGTATCTTCAGTCTTCGGTATATTTGTTGTTATTTTTTTTTTATTTCACATAAGTACTCGACATTATACAGAGTGTGCTTAGTAATTTTGTCAAATGTACGAAAATATATTTTATTTTTTACTGACTTTTTTTTCTCTGCACAAGACGTATTATAGCTCCGGTATGTTTGTTGTTTTTATAATTTTATTTGGTATAAGTACTCGACATTATACAGAGTGTGCTTAGCAATTTTATCAAATATAAAAGTATTTTATTTATAGTAAATTATTTTATTTTTTTCATAAAAAACGATTTTTTGTAAACTTATTTTCCCTAGAATGAGTAAAAAATCAGCAAAACGACGTTTGTCATTTGACGATAGTGATTCGTCAATAATTGATGACATTACACCAGGTCCATCAAAACCTACCACATCACACGCTTTAAATGACGAAGAACTATTGGCGCTTCTACAGGATTCAGACTTTGAAAATGAAAATTTTGGCTTCGACAGTGAAGAAGAAGATGACGACGACGAATACATCATTGAAGAAGATGACGATGACGAATGTATCGTTGAAGAAGACAACGAGGTACCTCTTCAATCCCCAAACCATACCACACAAAATATTATAAGAAATATACCGCCCCAAAATCAGCAACTATGGACTCCTACTCCTAAAAATGGTCCCTTAATTCCTTTTGTTGGTTCTACTGGTATGCTTCAGGTTCCCACCTCAGATGAACCTATAGATTATTTTTTCCACTTATTTACGGACGAAATTTTTAATCTCATTGTAACGGAAACAAATCGGCAAGGTAACATTTTATGCAGTCAAAGTACAAAATCAAAATCGCGTATAAAAAACTGGAAAAATATAACAAGAGACGACATCGAAGTTTTTTTGGGATTGATATTTCTAACTGGACATATATCTGCTCCAACCATCTCCCATTATTGGCAAACCAATGATTTATACAATTTTAATGTTTTTAGAAATGCTATGAGTAGAGATAGATTTTTATTAATATTGCGATGTTTACACTTCGCCAAAAATCCGCCTACTGGAGGCCCAAAACCTGACGACCCCCTATATAAAATTACGCCATTGTTCGACCTATTTCATAATAGAATGAAAGAAGTTTATTATCCTACGAAAGAGTTGAGTCTAGATGAGTCTATGCTTCTTTGGCGTAGACGTCTCTATTTCCGCCAATACATCCAGAATAAAAAACACAAATTCGGCATAAAATTTTATGTGCTCACTCAACCGAATGGCCTTATCCTAAAGACAAGGATTTATTGTGGATCAAGTGATCCAATTGTGGGTGGTAAGGGCCATGTCGATAAAATCGTAAAATACTTGCTTGACGACTATTATGGAGTGGGACATTCGGTCTATATGGATAATTTTTATAACTCTATTGAACTTACCGAATATTTATTGGACAAAAATACATATGTGACAGGGACTCTTCGAGGAAATAGAAAGGGCAACCCGTCAGATGTGGTCAATAAAAAGCTAAAAAAGGGAGAGTTGGCATCGGCATTTAACACTAAGGGGGTCTGTGTTTTGAAATGGCATGATAAAAGGGATGTGATGATGATATCGTCGGAGTTTGGGGATGCTAGGAATGAATACCGGGCAAGAAGTGGTAAGGTATCAGTAAAGCCAGAATCTGTACAAAAGTACAATGAATTTATGGGTGGTGTCGACCGTAGTGACCAACTTATGAGCTACTATCCTTGTGAAAGGATAATACTAAGATGGTATGCTAAGATCGGGTTACATATGTTTCATATAATTATGAATAATGCGTACATACTTTACAAGCAGCAGCCTGGAAAACGCAACACCAGATTGTTAGACTTCAGAGATTCTGTGATCAACAAACTAATATATAACCATCGGCCAAAAATCGTAACTCCAACACAAAAAATGAACAAACAGGGACAAAAACTACATGTAATATCTTCAGTTCCAAGAAATACGAAAAATAGGCCGATTAGGAAAAGATGTGTCATTTGTGCAAAAAACAAAAAAAGAGTCGAAACAACATATTTTTGCGACGAATGCCCAGAAAAGCCAGGATTGTGCTTAGGTACGTGTTATAAAATATATCATGGGTACTAATTATTAATTTATTATTGTATAAACAATACAATTTTTAACGGTTTTATTTTATGTTTTATTAAGTTTTTTAATTATTTTTATTTGCGAAGCGTTTGCTATGTTTTTTAATGTTTTAATTTATGATTATTTTTATTCTATTAAGTTTTCATTTATTTTTATTTACTGTTGCCAGTTATGTATTTTCAGTTGTTCCTAAATACATCTTATGAAATATATTAATGTTTAATAAATATATTACTATATATAAATAATAAGTTATTATTATACATTTGTATTCATATTTTATGTAAAAAATTCCAACCGAATATAATTTTCGTCAACATGCTATTTATCATAATGGCGTGTGGACGCAGTAATAAAAATCCAAACATTGTCGACGCATAGTCGACAACCCGCATCCTGGGAAAACGCCATACTTTGATGCTGACGTCGACTACGCGTCGACAATCGTTTTTTTTAGTCAAAAAGCAAACATCAAATAATTATCCATTTTTATGATAATCACTATAATCAGTTATTAGCCATAATTGAGCCCAAGTACCAATATTTAAAATTATTATTGCTTTACCAAAAATTTTACCACATACAAATAGTTTTACCACAGAACAGGTGAAACGTTGACCTTGTAATACTGATACGTGCATCAACGCAACGCGAGATCGAGATCTGAAATCATTCCGGTGTCTGCCACCACAGAATATATGAAAATAGTATTTCATCTCTTCTGTGCTGCCACTATCCCTTTCAAGATCTCTCCTCTTGTATCCACCATAGAGTATTATTCATAGTATAATAATTATAGTAATTATTACTCTATGGTATCCACTGACCACTGCCTCCACCTCTATTACTGGTATAGAATAGGTGGAATACTAATATGTGCAATGTGCATCAACGCAACGCGAGATCGAGATCTGAAATCATTCCGGTGTCTGCCACCACAGAATAGATGAAAATAGAATTTCGACTATTCTGTGCTGCCACCGCATCCCTTTCAAGATCTCTCCTCCTGTATCCACCATAGAGTATTATTCATAGCATTACTCTATGGTATCCACTGACCACTGCCTCCACCTCTATTACTGGTACAGAATAGGTGGAATACTGACACATGCAGCAATGCCTGCAGGAACGGTTGAACGGTCACTTTACTTTTATGAAGTGGACTGTGTCCCTTTAATATTATAAGACTTAATGAGTAGAGGAGTAAAGTTAATAAAAACAAATAAAGAAAGTTTCTAGTAAACAAAATTAAGTGATTTGTCGGTATTATTACAGTATGATATAATATTAAATTTGTTTAACAAAAGCATGTGGCGCGCACAAAAACTAAGACTCAATTTTCTTCGGAAAATGTATATGACGTATATTATATTATTTTTTTAGATATGAGATAATATCAATTAATAAAAACGATCCGCGTTGAACGAGTTTAAAAACATACAATTAATTATTAAATTTTAATTATATGGCATATTATGTATGAGTGATAGGATATATTGCGCCCACAGTGAGCAGTAAGTAAAATATGTCATCCAAATTTTTTTGCGGTATGATAGTAATTAAATTCAAACATGATAAAATATTTAATTCGATTAACAGAAAACATGTGTGGGGAACACAAAAACTGAGCATCAATTTTATATATTATATACAATCTCAACCACAACTTACAGATTTAGGCTTTACGATTTTCATAAAAGCACAATATTCACGACACGCGAGACTGGTCGCCGTTCGAAAAAATGTCGTACCACCAGTTCAGTGGCACCAACGTCACAATCTCTGACGGCGATATCCCAGCTCTCCCGTTGTGATAAGAATAAAATTATAATATCAGACGAACAGTGCACGTGCGCGACGGAATGTAGCCGGCCGGCCACGGACTTTTGGCCACACTGTACTCGGAAGCGCCGGGCCAATCATTTGCAGCCGTCGTCGCTGGCTCCGCCGTCGTTCTCTCCTCTGACCGACTGCCGTGCTCCGTATGATAGGCCTTCGCATGTAACACTGTAAATCGTATAATGTCATAACTCTTAACATTATTATATATCTAATAACAATAGTTATACAACGACGGACTTGGTATTCAGCGACCAGCCAACGATCGTCATCCGCGCCGAACTAACGTTCTCGATTTTTTCACGCTGCCGTTAGCTACCAGTCGCTTCGCTCGAGATGGCCATCACAAACACAGTGGGTGAGTACACGCGGCCACTCTGGTGATGCACGCCGCGACGTCTTTGTCGGTCTCGTCCGGTCCACCGGGCATCGACCGTCCGCGACGGTACGGTTTGCACCGTCCACTTTCAAGGTTTTGTCGTTAAACGGCGGCGACCGCGTTTTCTTCGAATTCCGTATGGTCCCCGACTGACAGGTTCTGCTGTCCCTAAAAAATGATTGTTTTCGCCTGTAGTCGCATTACATTGTGTTATATATTTTACTAAATCGATACTTTGTTTCATGTGTATTTCCCGACTTGAGTATAATTATTAACGACTTGTTGTATAGCAATTTACTATAGTAATTACTAATTACCACCGTTGTTCGCCTTAACCTCAGGTGGACGAATACGCAATCGATGGCTCCCTCTTGACCTGACATAAAATTTTGTAAGCGCCATTACTTGTTTTGACCACCGTTTTTTTTGTTTTCGGAGACAGCAATAATATAGCCACAACACTGTTGTCATATAATTATTAATTACATTTTAATTAATGTTTTTGTTTTTTTAGTGATTCCAAGAAATTTTAGACTACTTGAAGAGTTGGAACAAGGACAAAAAGGTGTGGGCGATGGCACGATTAGTTGGGGTCTCGAAAAAGATGATGATATGACCTTAACCCAATGGACTGGAATGATAATTGGACCACCTAGGGTATAAATATTAATTATATAATATTATCTTCGTATTAAATAAATATCATTTTTTATTGAAGTGTTACCTATTAATAATGTTTTCTTATTTAGACTCCTTACGAAAATAGAATGTACAGTTTAAAAGTAGAATGTGGTCCTATGTATCCAGATGATGCACCTGTTGCTCGCTTTGTCACGCGCATCAATATGAATTGTGTGCATAATACAAGTGGATTGGTATGATTTATACATTATACATTTTTCTATAGCTATCATGTTACTTATAGAACCCATTTAAATAAAATTTAGTAATTCTAAAACAACCATCATTGAAATTTAATTTCGCACATTATATAAATGTCTCTTAATTCTTAAACTGACAAATTCAATTCGTAATCACTATAAAATATTATTTTTAATTAAATTAAAAATGTATTATTTAGGTAGTAGGTACTATAAACTATTATTTGTACATTATCTACTACATAAATGTTATTTATTTTATATTTTATAAACAAAGACGTTCCTGATAAATTTTACAATAATTTTCTTTACAAAATTAATTTTGGTAAAGTACAAAAAATTGTTTAAAAAGTAAACATTACTCATTGGTTTCTATATTACAAAACAAGGATATTATTATTCAAATATTAAGATATAAAACTATAAAAATAGCACATTTTGTACCTGCCACAGGTATGGTTATTATACATTTCGTTCCCCAATTTTTTCAAACGTTTTTCTTTATTTCTTTAACTACTATTTTACTATACAAAAAACTTATACTATATAATTAAAATAATTATGCTCTATATTCCACTACCTACTTTCTACAAATGACAAAAATTTTTACAAAATTTATTAAGACGCCCAGTGGTCTGGTTGAGGTTAAGTTAAGTTTATGTTAAATATCTTGAAGCTATTTATTATCTCTCTTCAACTTTGAGTTTTTGCCACTTGACTGAACTAATAAAAGGAACGTTCACCTTCAAAATAGTGAAAATGAAAAGATAAAAATATTGGATACGAAACAGCAAAAATCATTTAATTCAAAGAATAAATAGCGAATAAACAGTTATAGAAGTTATCCATTTTCGTTTTACGTATTTACTAATTTTGAATCCTTGTATGTACTTATTTTTTTTTGTATTATTCATTCCAGGTAGATACTTCTCATATTTTTTCTCTAAATTTTGCTGCATTTAAGCGCATTCAATACATTTTCAAATTGATAGATGATGTTTAAAACAAATTAATTATTTAATTTTAATTTCTAACTGTTTAGTTGCCTAACCATGAGCTAAAACCTCTATGCCAACCCTCAATAGAATTGTTTTTTTGGCCACTTGATGTTTCAAAATTTGGAGCAGTTTTATAACATATCAAAATACAGAGATTTCCTAACATTTCTTCCTCAACGTCCATGTATCCTCGAAATAGTTAATTAGTTCTTGTATTCGTTCAGTTTAACCACTATATTCATTTAATTTAAATTTACATATTTAAGAATAAGATATTTGATAGCTTATACAGTTATTTTTTTTTAGGTTGATAATAGACAAGTGCCAGTGTTAGCTAGATGGCAACGTGATTATAATATCAAAACTGTTCTGCAAGAGCTTAGACGATTAATGACACTTAAGGATAACATGAAAATGTCTCAGCCACCTGAGGGTAGCACATTCTAGCCATCGCCGCTGTCTGAACCATGGAATAGTTTGTACCTTGCGCCTCGCTACCAACCCACAGCAGCCGCACCGGTGCAACCTACACAGCCGATGCAAGCAGTACACCAACAACAACAACGTCGCTTCATTGGTCGTTGCCTGAGGATAATATTCCCATGCTGCTATTATACAGCTCCTCAGACCGACACCTAGATTTTACCTAAAATGTTTGGGAAATGTCTACCCCTTACATTTTTGGTTTTAAACATATTTCCACAGGAATATAAGTTTTACAGGTCATTTTGTTTTATAATTTTTGTTAATTTTTCATTTAATTTCATGGTTCAGAAAGCGATATCACATTTAGGCATATTTTATATACTATTATATTATATTATATACTCTTAAATAGATACTTAGACATTGTTTTATTTTAAGTACTAAATATATATATATATATATTTATTTAAATCATAATGAATATTACTTGAGGTTATTTGTGGGTAGGTAATTACTAATTAAATTAGATAATTTACTAGTAATCTCATTCTCACAATAGATTCTCACTGTCTTTAATAGCTAAAAAAATATTTATAATATTTAATACTGATCGTAATTCATGTTTTAAACTTTAGATTCACTTCAGTTTCTGTGTTTTGTGTTATTTATTGTACTAGTTTTTAATATTTAAGAACATGTCAAAAATACAACACATATTTTATGTTTTTAAAGGGTTTAAAAACTTATTACCTAAAGTTTATTTTTAAACAATTTAATTTATATTATATTTTATTTTTAATTTTACATTTAATACATTTTTAAATATGTGGGGCAAGCCTGAAATAAATACTTTAAACGTCTTGTCATTTTTAATTCTTCTTTTTTCAAGTTCTACTTACAATTAATTAGAAATTGTACTAACTCCTTAATCTAGTATCTGAAATTTTAGTTATATAACAACTGTTGAATAAAATTTGCCATTATTGTTTTTTAAATAGTGTATGACTGTGTCAGCACTGTTAAGTTTGTTTATACTACTGTTAACAGATAATATTATATTTATTAACAAATTTAAGCAATATTAAACAATTTTAGTTGAAATATGGAAGATATGAATTAAATATCTTAAATAAGTTTGTAAAACATGACTGACACTGAATATAATTCTCCGATAGTTTTTCAATAAATTGTTTATTTATTATAATTATTATAAATAGTTAAATAAAAAAAAGTGTATTTCTTTTTTAGAATGATTTGAGAAATAATAACATTTAATATTCATGTTCCCGCATTAAATAAAAGTAATGATTAACAAAATGTTAAAATAACAAACAGAATTTGGATATGGTATCGAACTGAAAATAAACAATAATTATTGTACCCAAACTCAAGCATAAAAATACCATAATCATGACTCAAAAATTATATATTTGAAAATTGAAATTTAGTACCAAAATAAGTTATGTTGAGAGACTAGTACTTACTATTTTTGCACATTAATATTTGTGGAGGGGAAATTGTAGAATCAGTTTGTTTTTACTATTTTAGCCTAAAATAGGAAAAAAAAATATTGATAACTATAAAATATTTTAATAAATAGTATATAATAGGTATATTAATATGAATCATTATTTTAATCCCACAATTTATAATTTCTTGTATGTTGGTACTATTTTTGTATCTTTCGTGATATTTAAAATGTTTTTGATAATTTCTATCAGTAATTAAAATAAATTTTAAGATAAACTGGTCTTGAATGTTAGGTTCAATATATATAAATATATTATTACTATCTGTATTTTAATATTTTTTAAAGTTTTAAATTTTATTAAATTAAAGTTGATAATTATTGTGTACAATGTACCTATAAACCACCATAATTATAAATATATATATATATATATGTTACAAATTGCAATGTACATATTATTGTTATTGTGTTGGCCGATATTTATATGCCCTACTAAATATGCATGCAGTTGTGTCCTATAAAAAGAAAAAAAATTTTAAGGTGGCATTTACTGGTTAAAAAGTTATATTTTTTTTAAGTTTAACTTACAGTTAGAATAAATTAACTTAAATTACTTACCTATACTATACTTTGACTCAGTGGCATGGTTAAATGTGATTTTATGACGTCTAGACGTCGTGCTGAACATTTTACAATGGGTGAGTGGGTGAGTACATTATAAATAGTAAGCAATTATTATTATCACAAGATTTCCATTTTTTAGTTTTCTTCTATTTGTGTTTTAAAAAAATGTTCATGAGCGGTGTCATTGTGAAAAAGGTGGACTGAGTAGATACTATCAGGAGCCCCATAAGTGGGTGCTTGACTGAAGTACAGAAGCCCGGCTACTTTAGGGGCCCGTTAGAATGAATTTGTAACTAGAAATTTTGAAATTTTTTAGGAATACTAATTCTATATTAAATAATATTTTTTATATAAAAATATAATATACCTCTTTTGGTTGTACCTATTTTATTATTGGAAGTCTTATATACGGTCCGCTTAGGGGACCTGGGTGTCTGGGTACTGGTATTGATATACATGCTGTGCGCCAGAGCAGATCCTACAATTAAGGCGGTTGTCTGCACCAACTTGCGATGTGCGAGGGGGGGAAGGTTACCTAAGTATATATATATATAATAAAGAATAGTAATTATGACTGACATTGTACGAGACAAAAAGGGGTAAACAATATATTATAAAACCAATAATCATCAACCGACGGTAAACAGTACGTCAAGTACCTATTATGTACAAAGTACAAATAATAATAGTACAAACAAAATTACTGTGGTAATAATCCACGCATTTTAACAGAAATGACGTGGTTTGCAGCAGCCTCGTTAGTAAACTAATCCGAAGTCGAAAGACGGTACATGCTCTCCGGCAAACAGCATGGTAAGTCCATGATCCAGCGGCAGGCGACGGACGACGCACCGCCAACTTTTGGGAAGCGGCACGCATCGCGGAACACATGAGGTAAGCGCCGAACCACGAGGGTTATGAGCGGCTGCGACACCAACGACGGGGGCACAACAACAACGGCGGGCGAACAAGAACATGTTTCCGGCCCTACCGCTAAAAGGAACGTACGACACACAGTGGCGCCATTTGAGTTTTTTAATAGTGGTGCCAAAATTTAAGCAGGCCTATTTTTTTTTTCATGGGGCCACTTTTTCTTTATATTAGTGAATACATACCTACTATATCTTTTGCGAGACACCGATTCGTAGCTAAAAACTATTTTTTATTATACCTACCAACGAAAAAAAGTCATCATGCATACCAATAATACGCATCTACAAATAATAATATGCTTTACCTAATTTACCTCCATACACAATAATAATTTATTATATATTTATATTTTATATGTATTAAAGTATTCATAACAAATAATATATTTTAATTTTTAGGCATAGGCCATCACCTATAGGCGTAATTGTAAATTTTAAACCAGGCCAATTAGAGACAGAAAACAAATAGGGGTGCCAAGGTACACCCAGCACCCCCCCAAATGGCGCCCCTGACGACACACCGAACAATCGGCTACGTCTGCGAGCGGACGCGACGTCGCGTCAAGCTCGACCGCTGGGAAAAGACGGAGTGCAGCTTCTTACAAGACGTGTGCAACCGGCGGCGGCACTCGCGGCCAACGGCCCGGTGCTGGCCGGCAGAGGAGGGGGCAAGCCAGCCCGCGAACTTCTGCGTCCGTATTCGAACAAGCACGCCACAGCTTCGGCTCATCTGTAATTTAGTGCAGTATAGAATAAATAATATTATAACAAAGAATGGACTGATTTTGAATATTTATACGTTTTAGTTGATGATTTAATATATTATATATTATATAGTAGGTATACTATAATAATATATCACCCGACTTTCACCTGGGGAAAAATAAACACACCTAAAATGCGGTGCTACGCATATCGGCGCAACTCGATAATAGATAAATTCGTAGACAATACACTTTAACTAATCGTCGTAGTCCTAATGTAAAAGTTGAAACTAAATTTTTTCGATAACTCAATATCATATAATTCAGCTAGTCGTGGTATAAAAAAAGAGTGGTTTTGTGTTTTCCATACAACTCTCATGTAAGTATATATTTAATATTAAAACAACCATGTATGTAACCAGTGGCGTAGCTGAGGGGGGGGGCGTGGGTGCAGCCCCCCTTGGCATTTTAGATTCTGAGCGGAGCTATGAATTTATTGATTTTACAATGATGTGTGATTTTTTATTTTTTTTTTTGTGTCTGTCATCACCTTTTAGGACAGTAAAAATGCTTCGATTTTCTTCAACAGTACTTTTTTTGATAGGAAAGTGAATCTAGTTGGTACTTTGGGTAGTCAAAAGTAAAAATTTCCTAGTAGTTTTCCAAAGCGCCGTGAAAAACAAATGAAAAATTAAGGAAAAAACGGGATTTTTACGGAAAAACAATTTTTGACAGAGTTTTGGTTTTTGGTATAGGTAACTAAAAGAAATGACCGTAGATACATGAAATTTTGACTGAATTTTTATATAAGCATTTTTTATATACCATAAAATTTTTAAAATTTTTTGATTTATCTTGAGCTGTTTACGGGCATTTTAATTTTCCAATTTTTTTAGGTTTTTTTTCTATAGATTTCTATAAAACTTTATTTGTTGGGTAAAAAAACTTGAAAATTTAATGCAAGGCTCCTAATATATTGTTATAATAATATATGAAAAATATTAAAAATCTGTAGTCACAATTTTTTTTGTTTCCACAGAGATATTGAAATGGACGTTGAATCAATCATAGATCAATTTTCAAGAGTAAAAAAGGGGTCAAGTGGATGTCGCTCTGCTGTACAGTATTTTACAAGTAGATCACTGTATAATGGATGGTATTAAATTTGAATTCAATGATATAATATCATTGTATACGAAAAACGATTCTGAGAGGAGACGGTATGTCAGTCTAGGATATTTAAAATTATATTGAATTGTTATTTTACGGTAGCTGCTAAGTTGAATTAATATTATTCATATTATTTAATTATTAACCTAAAATTATCAGTGATGCTTGAAAAATATTATAATATATACTTTTACTCGTTAAAATTGATTTTAATATGTAATTTCGTCCAAATTTGAACTTAAAATGTCTGAAAAAAATAACTGTTTATATATTTTTTAGATTATTTGTTTACAGTATGCACTATTTATTAGAATCTTTATTTTAAATTTTCAATCCTTAGTTATAAAAACTGACCATTTTATAATTGTTTAATTAAAATGATTGATAATTTTCGAGATTTTGATGAATTTTGTCAAAATTCAAACTTAAAATGCTTATAAAAAAAAATTGTGCCTATGTATTTTTAATATTTTTCAATTACTATTGTAACAATATATAAGGAGCCTTGTATTAAATTTTCATTATTTTTGGCGCAACAAATAACAATTTATTGGTATTTATATAAAAAAAAACTAAAAAAAATTTAAAATTTAAATGATCTGTAAAAAGCTCAAAAACAGTCAAAACATATTCAAAATTAGATGGTGTATAGAAATTGCTTATATAAATATTCAGTAAAATTTTCATGCATCTACAGTTATTAGTTTTTGAATTGCAACAAAATAAGAAAATCGCTAGATGAGAAATCGAATGAATATCTAATCTTGTAAAAATTTGAACTTAAAATGCTCATAAAAATTTATTTTGACATTTTTTTATTGATAAAATTAGGCAAACTTATGAGAAATCTTGTATTACTTTTCAAACCTTAGATATAAAAAGAAAAATTTTTATGATTTTCTAACTCAAAATAAATTGCACATTTTCGTCATTTTTACGTATTTTGTCAAAATTTGAACTTTGATTACCTATAAAAAAAAGTGGAAACTGAAAATGTCCGTTAACAGCTCAAAAAATGCTTATATAAACATTTGGTCAAAATTTCATGTCTCTACGGTCATTACTCATTTCTTTTTGAGTTATACCAAAAACCAAAATCGATTTTGTCGAAAATTGGTTTTCCGTAAAAATTCCCGTTTTTTCCTTAATTTTTCAGTTGTTTTTCACGGCGCTTTTGAAAACTACTGGGAAATTTTAACTTTTGACCCCCCAAAGTACCAACTAGATTCACTTTTCTATCAGAAAAGTTACTGTTGAAGAAAATTGAAGCATTTTTACTGTCCTAAAAAGTGATGACAGGCACAAAAATAAAAAAGATAAAAAAAAACCACACATCATTGTAAAATCAATACATTCATTGCTCCGCTCAGAATCTAAAACACACATCATTATAAAATCAATACATTCATTGCTCCGCTCAGAATCTAAAATAGATCTATATTACTATTGAAATTGTTTTAGATATTTTTTTTTCTGATTTGTTATATAATTTATATATTTATATAGGTATATATAAATATATTAATTGTACAAAAAAAAAATATAACAAATATGTATTTCTTAATTTTGTTTTATTATAACCAATCAAGGATTCGACTGCATTGGCCGTGGTAAGAGTGTTACATGACTTTAGGATTTAAGTATAATATGTATATCATACATTTTTTTTTTATAACAGCAAATAAATGGTAAGCTATATTAGTTATACAATACATTATTGTACGGTTAAAAATAATTAATGAAAAATTTTGAATTCCTCACAATATTTTGTGTTGTATTACAATTTTTAAATACCCCCCCCCCTTGATTGAGCTCCAGCTACGCTACTGTATGTAACACAGTTTATATTACTTTGTAAGTTTATAATTTCGACCAGTCTTTATTTGCGACAGAGTGCGTAAATGATTACCTATATATAATATTATATGTATGTACATTCTCGCAAACAACAGACATTAAAGGTATATATTGTAAACATAAAAACGGATTACAGATCAGTTACTGAAAAGACGAATAAAATCGTGACTTTTTAAACAACAGGATTTGTATTTACTGAAGTGAAAATAAAATTGGAAATATTAAATTACTCAGAGGAACGACTTTGTGAAAAAAAAAATTGTTAAATAATTTAAATGACACACGGAAAACCGTAACCTTTAAATACAATAAACCATCCCTCCCCTCCTTGGACAAAAAAAATGAAAAATCGGACGACATTGTGACTCTCAGAAAAGTATGTTGAACAACTCCGTGAAAAAAAATTGGAAAAAAGTTCGATAGTGCCGTCAGAAAATTGGTACATAAAACAGGCCTGATCTTTTTATCTATAAGGATATAAATGTTATAAAAATAATTGTAGGTAGCATACAATTATGTTACAGAGTACTCTCAGTTCTTTTTTCCCCACGGCCCACACATAGGTGGAGTTTTAATTGCATTTTAGGATGGGCAAAAATCTACCTACACAAAATGAGCCTATTATAATATTATAAATAAAATGTATGACTATTTTAATTTTGGGGGAGCATTGAATAGTAGTTTATCGAGGGGTTAGCCCTCCCTGAGCAGTGAGCACCCCCATCTCAAACCCTACCTATGATCCACCGCCACACGACCGATATCGAGATGGTATTCGAATCCCTGTCAAACTCGCTGTAGCATATTATCTGCAGGTATTACAGTAGCTGCAGCTGTCGTGGACTCGCTTCTAATACGCCATAATATCAAAAACATATAATATTGTAAAAATTGCCAACTAGAGATTGTGTTTATATATTCGTTAAGGTAAGTAGGTATTATATCATACATGTATAATTTTACAACGAAACCCATTACTACGAACCATCAACCGTGAGTAATATCGCCTGTCCAACCCCTTCGAAAACGGATTCTAGGGTGTGTTTCCCGCGTGCCGATCTCTCAGAAAGAGTTTTTTTTCACGCACAGCGCTCCCCACGGCGGCACAAAACTCCTCCTGCCGCCGGCGACGCATTTTCATCACGCTGGACAATAGTCCGTATAGTCGGCGCCGGCGTGGGTGTCGTTTGCAAGGGCGAGGCCGTCACCCGCGGTCGTGTTTGTATATCATTTATGATATCATCTTATAGTACCACGTCGAACGCAGACCGCCAAAATAGTTTTCCTTAACCGTTTTTTTATTTTTATATTTTCGGAATTCTCACGACACGACTTCCGGGCGCATTGATGACGATGACTTTATAAGATTCGCAATATCTATTTTGATCGTCGAATCCGTTCTTTTTCTCGAAACGCCGGCCGCATGCTCACCTGACATTATCAATAATTCGCGTACGTATGCAGTCTTATACGCCCCGTTAGGTCGTCATGTGCCGCTACGTACCCGATCACAATAATTATTGTCACGATAACTGCAGTGCCGCGTGACACGATACACAACATATCGCGGTTCTTAGGGGCGATATTGTCTTACACCGCATACGCGTATGTTGGGTCACCGCAAGTTTACACGTTTTTCATATTTTATCGTAATAACACAATATAATACATTGTAACTGTTGTAAGAAGTGCCTGTATTGTACGAGAAACGCGTAATTGGTGCCTATATTATTATTATCATAATATAATATCTCTCGCAACCGGACCGCAACAGTCCTGCAGCGATCGATGGACATCAAGGGTAAGGTCGCCATGGTTACAGGCGGGGCCGCCGGCATTGGTCGCGCGTACTGCGAGGAGCTGCTGAAAAACGGAGCCAAAGTAAGATTTTGTTTAATTTTATGATAATAGTTGTTGTTATTATGTATTGTTGGTGTCCCGGCGGTGGATACGGTGTAACTCATTTTCTGGATACTGAGTAGACATTTATCATAGTATAGAACATAGACGTTTCTATATATAGGATATATACCACGCTCAAATGCGGGTATTGAGAAAAACTTATTCATAGCTTAAGTCCCCCCATGGCCCCATCCTTTTTTGACATGTTTGTAGAAAATAACGAATTAACGACAGAACAGAATTAGGTATTTAAAATATATTATTATTGCCGATTTCATTTTATTGAATACAAGATTTTACACCAACCACTTTCATCTTGAAATTTAACATAAAATATTTAAAATAAAATATACAAGACTTTTTTAAATAATAATATTAAATTCATTTTTAAAATTTATTATTTATTTATTTAATTTTTTGATTGCCATGGTATTATGTTATTTTATATAAATATATTAGGCAATATATTGGCGTACAACATAAGTATACAGTATACCATTACAATTTCATTCTAATTTCACTCTTTCATTACTCTCTCTGGATTGTCAATGATTAGGTACCTGGTACAGTGAGAACTTTGCACAGCGGTACTAGTACCCATTATGATATTTATAAATGTAGGCAGCATCTATATTTAAAAAAAAAAAATTGTATCTACTGTAGATACGTTTTTTGTACAAGGAGTATGCGAATGGTGACTCTACATTAAGCTATTGTAGCTATTTTAGCGAGTATTTCGATTTGTAACACTTTTCCGATTATTTTAACGTATTTACCCTAATATTACTACACGCTTTAAATTCGCGCCTATAATACATATAACTTTGTGTCTTGACTGTTGGATCCACTTATTAGTGCTCCAACTAATTACTACATGATGAATTATAATAAATAAAGCTCAAGTTACCCTTAACTATACCTTCGTGGCAGGAGCAAACGCGGGAAAAAATTTCGGAGGTGGTTTTGAAAAAATTTAAAATATTCATAAATATCATCTTCAAGGTGATATTTTTTTCCTGATTTTGCGGGGGGGGGTAAACCCCTAAAACCCCCCTGCGTTCACCCCTGCTTCCGTGGGGAAGAGTTTAGAGCCCAGAGGCCAATTCTATAGACATAATCTTGGCCGTGACCACGCCAGTGTGTAAGTGTATCTATAATCTATATATGCCTGTCTATATAATATATTATATTATGGGCAGTATTAAATCCTAAGTTATAATGTAATAACATTTACCTGTCGTATTGACACGTTCTCATAATGTTAAAAGTTATAATGCGTTATCTTCGACGTTTCTACATTGATAATTTATATGTTTAAGTAAGTATTGAATTTATAATATTTATATATATTATATAGGTATCCATATGTGACATCAACGAAGACGTCGGTGTAAAATTGGCCGACCTACTGGGTGCCAAGTTTGGTAACGTTAAAGTTATATTTTGTCCGTGCGACGTCACCGACTATCCACAGTTTCAAGGTAATTACAATTATAAACATTAAACTAAATAAATAGGTAGATAGGTACCTACCTAAAGGTTATAGATAATAGGGATATATTTAGGTGTAGTATCATGGTAACTGCGCTGTTGTTGAAGATGGCTAATCTGAATGCCAAAATCATGAATAATTAATCTAGTTAGTAGTTGTATTTTAATGTATAATATAGTAGGCAAATGCTAATTGCTTTTACATTTTTTTAGTTGGATACCTACTAATCGTTAGTTGAAATACGCCAAAATGAATGATAACGTTATCGATTATCGAAGAACAATAATATTAATTAATATATTTTAATGCTACAACAATAGTCAGGCCTGTGTGAAAAATATTCAATATTAATTGGTTTACGCAAACTCAAAATTCGAAATTTATTTAGGAAAATATTTTTAAAGTTGAACTATTGATTTCCATAGTTGTAGGTATTCAAAACATTATGTGATTATATGGAGTGGTCGAAATGGGCGATGAAATATGTACGAGGGATGCATGGTATTGCTCTTTTAATTTTAATTTTCCATACCTATACTACTTATTATGATACTTTTTTTTAAATTTAATTTTCTATCCATGTTAGAATATGTAAAGTAGTCCCGTGTAGTTGTGAAATTGTTTATTTTTCATGAAACAAAGAGGTTATAATACTTTTTCTATGGAATTTATTTTAGAAAGTTTGGAACTTTTATTTATGTATGGAATACAGCGAGCCAATATATGGGCATATTAGTACTATTATAGTTTTAATGTAAGTCCTTAATGCCTCATCTCATAGATCTGTGATATATAATTGAGGAAGGATGTCTTTATACATTTTCACTCTAACCTATCAATGTTGGTGTATTATAGTACAAGTTTAAACCTAATTTTGTGTGTAATATAATATAATAATTGGTTATTTTCAGATGCATTCCGGAAAACTATAGCAGCTTTTGGCGGACTTGACATAGTGGTTAACAATGCTGGCGTATTCAACGACCGATTCTGGGAATTCGAAGTGGATGTGAACTTGGTAATACGGTACACCTTAATATTTTTGTTGGTATTATTATATATTATACATGATAGGTCTGCTTTAGATTAATTTAAAAAAGATTTCGTTTCGAATTTAAATTATTTGAAAAGAAAAAAAGAACCCACATAATATGTATTAAGCCACTAACTCAGTACAACAATAAATAACTTGTGCGTTATGTAAACTTTATCAAACTGAAATTAAAAATAGGCGGTACTTGAAATTTGAAACAAATAAAAAGAATAAATATAATATATATTATCTAGGAAGTCACATTATTGATATTATAAATATTCAAAATGCATACACCCACATAAAACACCCCTATTGAAGTTTTCACTGCATTTATGATCTACGCAGGGTTCTGTAGGAAAATTAAATCTAGGGTACGCTTATGCCGTCACGCACGTATTTGTTGGTTCGATGACCACCACGCCCTATTATACTTTCCGCGTTATTGTCTGAATTCGTACACCCTAAAATAAATAACAGCACTTATTAATTATTTTTAACATCTAAAAACGGCATTATGTAATTTCAAATAAAACAACTTTCCTCCCATTTGGGGACATAACACTCAACGCTTGATAGACCTAACCATACCCAACCATGATAGCGATACATCGACAGTAACCAACTATAATAAATATATATTATATAAATAATTAAGCTCCCATTACTCCCAGACAGTATTCGAAGAGTTAGTGCTTACGCCCTACCGTGTTATAATAAGGTACAACTACTAAAAATATGAGCATACCTATTGTAATTTGAATTATAACAGGGATAGGTAACTGCATGGTGACCCGTGTATCTTTTTCTTTATCCCACGCTGCGTTTTTTAAACTAAGAATTAGTATAAGAAAATTATCAAAAATAGTTAATTGTAATGACATTTCAACAATCATGCCCTTTTATTTATAATTTATTGTATAATCGATTGATAGGTGCTTTAGAGGGAGTCTTTTCGGACAATTTTTGTTTCTGTCAAATCATGTTTAAGGAATATTAGCACACTATTTATTTATTAAATGTTTATTGATTGGTTATGTAACATTGAAAACTATGGCATAAAAGTTATAAATTAGAGATACTGTATAAAGTTGTATTATGGTTGGAACAAAATATCTAGTTTAGCGCCTACTCAAATTTTTCATTTTTTCGAAAACCTATGTATTACAATGAGTTAAGAACGCAAAAATGCAAAAATCAATTGCCGAGTATCATTTATTTTTAAAGTTGTAGCCTTACAAAGTTCACAATTTTCGGTGTTTTACATATCGTATATACGTGTTTTGTGTACGAATACAACGCAATATTTTAACGCGCGTTTGGAACTTTTCTGTACTACTGAACAACCTTTTTTAAAATTTTTTTTTTGTTTTAGTGAAGATAACCTATGTATTTATAGCTAATTGAAATTGTTGTTATTTTCATATCCAACCGGCGGGGTCACTTGCTCGCTCGAGCAACTAAAATCGAAAACAGCCCTCGACTTGTTATGTTAAATCACCTAGGGTGGGTCTCAGAATTTAAACAAAATTATTAAAAACACAAATACACCCAAGGTGGTCACTCGCTCGCTGCGCTCGCTCGGACAATTAACATTGAAAACATCTCTCGACTTGTTATGTAAACCTCCATTTTAATATATTCAAATCTATTGTCTATAATATATAGAATGGTGTCATCAGAGGAACACTGCTGGCGATGCAACTCATGGGCAAGGACAAAGGAGGCCGTGGTGGTACAGTGGTCGTAACTTCATCTACAATGGGATACAAACCATGTCCTAGCATGCCGATCTATACAGCGACCAAACATGCTCTGATTGGTTTCATTAGGTCGTTCGGGGTGAGTTGTAGTACAGTAACACACATTACATATTTACATGTGTAACCTTTGGGTGGATACACGATAAAATATTCGATGGTTTGTAAGGGTTTTCGTTGTCATGATTAACATAAACATATTAATGATTCACAGATTTTCCATGTAGAGAAAAAATATTGAGTAGCGTGTTATGTAGTCTACTGACGGTTGTGAAGGGGTGTCTCAAAAATCAACTGAATATAGCGTCTCAGCCACCTACACCAAATGATTTTTAAAATAATTAAATTATGTTATAAAAAAATCGGCTAATGAAAATCTAGATTCTAACACGTAAAAACCAATTACAAGTTTTATAAACTAAACAATTTATGAACAATTTTATAATTTTATATAAAATTGTAATTAATGCTTAAGTTGTTAAATGTTAGAATCGGAATTTTCATCAGGCAACTTTTTTATAACATAATTTAGTTATTTCAAATCATTTGGTGTTAGTGGCTGAGGAGCTAAAGTCTGTTGATTTTTGAGACACCTCCCCCCCCCCTTCCAAGCATTTCTACAAATCAGCCGATTTTCCTATCGTATTCAGCAGGCATGATTCTATAAGCTATTAAAATCAAGGTAGGAAGCTAAAATGGTTGAGGTAAAACCGTCAGTATAGGTCCCTATCTAATGGTTCTTTTAATATGAGATTGTAACATTGTATTACAATAGATATTGAAAATTGATGGTATTGTGTTCTCTATTTAACTCTAATGCATTCTAGGATCCTTATCACACGAATTTGACGGGAATTCGAGTGATTGCTTTATGCCCAGGGATGACACTGACCGATGCTATACCCGAGGACGTTAAATTGGCGTTATTGTCGCCCAATTTTATACATCTCTGGGATAAGGACGTTGCGTCACAAGCACCCCAAGCGTATGTCGATCATCGTTAACCAAATATAAAAATTGTTTAAGTAAATACTAATTTGTTTTCAGTGCCCAAAGTGTGGGACGTGCACTAATTCACGTACTACAGAAAGCTCAAAGTGGTTCAGTTTGGGTTGCCGAGAACAACAAATCAGCTAAAGAAGTCAAGTTCCCTAACTTTTAATTTTTAGCGCAATTTGCCAATCATTTTTTATAAAATAATTGTTTTGTTTTTTAATGTTTAAATTATTCTACACCTGACGTGGTGGGAAAAATTTTATTTATTATTTACATAAAATTATATGTTTTTCGTAAGTATTTAAACTCAAAACCCATAATTTATCGTTAATATAAACTATTATTGTTTTAATCACGGAAATCATCATAATGCTTTAATAGGTTACATATATAAGCAGGTATTTTATTTAATTTTATAATTAATACTTAGCGCAGTTCTTCAATCTATTTGGGTTAGTTAAATAAAAATATATTCATGTTAACGTCACTTCGACGAAAATATAAACTAATCAACGTACATATACATCAAATATCATCATATCGAAGTATACATAAAAACTATATACCTAATGCTCATATATTAATCGTATTATACATGAATAATATATATGTATATATATATATCGTAGGTATATATATAGATATGTAGTCAGAAAAATCGGTTTAATATTGTTAAACGATTATCTCGACCGTTATTTTTATTATATCTTACGATTTATATACATATTATATATAAATATATATTATGTATAATTAAATATTTTTATGAATAGGATTTTTTAATAATTGTTTACGCATTACACCAAAACTAATAATTAATTATTCAAATTTTGTATATTTATAAAATAATCATCGGCTGTGAAACTATTTTGTTTTGTGATAGGTATGGTATGCTATTTACTTAATTACTAATTATATAATTATATTATATTTCAAGCCCCCACATTTAAGATAATTAAAATTGATAACGACATTGAATTTTTTTCCACACTATGATATTTTGTTTTTATATTATTGATATCTTCGTTTTATTATACGTGCATATGATAATATACACCGGGAACCCTCAATATTTCACTATCTAAATTCATGCTCATCATAATTGTTAGGTACTTGATAGTACACTAGTAGGTACCAATCGGTATAATTATTTATACACAGGTGACCGTGTCAGTGTATCACACATATATCATGCCCTCAAAAAATTCAATGATCTTGCCGAAGTTATTTGAAATTATTCAACGCGTAGATAGCATATCAGACCACAGCCAATACATAATAATTATGTAATTATATATCTATTATGTAGATATACTTTTTTTTATGATGCTAAATATTAATTACAATACTATTTATTGGTTTGAAATTTTTTTACATACCTAGTACCTACCTACTTAGTACGATAATAGTATAATAACCTATATTTTTAAAAAATACTGTATAGGTAGGTATCTATTTGTGAGAAAACACGTCAATTCTGGGCATCATCTCAAAATTTAAAACTAAATCTTATATGGAAAAAGTCATTCGCTTCTCTTCCGATGGCCGAATTACGTCAAAAACTTCTTCGCCGCAGATTAGAAGTTTAAATGTTTTAAAATTTGTAATGAATAATGCCTAGTGAAACTTAACGATACTTTGATCTTAGAACCACTAGATTCTAATGATTAGAATATATTTTTGTTTTGACAGCTAGAATACTACATAACTAGATTTTAACTCTTAAGTTTAAAGTAATATATAAACATGAACCATTAGTTCTTGAGTTTTCAACGAATGTGCGTATAATGAACGTATACCAATAATGAACAAGCTGTTTTAAAAATTAATAATATTTTGATATCATTTCTTGAAGAAGCAGAAAAAGAAAAAGAAAATAATATGTTATTAGAATCTTTATTATTAAAGAAGAAAAGAAAATCCATAAAACCTATGTTTTTTAGTAAGGGATCACGAAGGATTTTTTTAAAAACTAATTAAAAGGCATTTAGTGAACAATAAAATATTGTTTAAACAATTTTAGATTCTGAGCGGAGCGACTGAATAATGTTCAAACCTCCATTTTATCCATATTTTTCGTTAGGTATAATAGCATTTTTAGAGCCAAACGCAGTAACGTTGCGTCATAAGTCATAACCCTAGGCAGGGTATCATGTCTGATGCAGTTTCTAGACGCATCTAGGAACGCGTATTTGTCGGGTATTAGGTATATCTGGATATGTAAAAGCGCAATTATTCAATAATATATTAATGGTTTTATTTTGCCTAATATGTAGATAGTAATTAAACATACCTAATGAAACATATATGTTAGACAGCAGACCTGTAGACCGTATAGTTGTTCCGTGAGTAAGGAAAATTATATTAAATTATGTCATAATATTATAATGATAATACGTCCGCTTGGCCGTTGTATTTAATGTAAAGTATGAAAAAAGTAAAAACTTGTGTCCGTATAAAAGTAAATATTTTAAGAAGAAAAATGTTAAATATTATACACATAGGCGTAATTACAGTTTTTGACTTGAAGGGGCTTTACATATTTAATTGGAACAGCCCAACTTTTACCAACCTATGATAGCTACGCCACTGATCTTCCCCCCAAACCCTCTGTGTGTTCAAATTAGTGGTGTGAAATAAATCCGGATTCTCCGAAAATCCGAAAAATCCGGATTTCGGATTTTCACATTGTGGATTTCTGTATTCTAAATCAGAAAATTAAATTTTTCCTAATAAATTCTAATGTAAATAAATGAAAATTTTCTATTTTAAATAAAAAAATTATTTGAACATTAAAATTGTAAATGTTGTATTAAATTGTATTAATTCAATGTTTCAAAATCCGAAATCCGGATTTCGAGTAAAATCCGGATTTTCGAACTTCGGTAAATCCGGATTATTCCCAACACTAGTTCAAATACTATTTTAAAATACATTACCTACTTTATGTAATAATATATTTATTTTTTCAAACAACGTTTACTGTATTTGTAGATTAGATGATTACTGAAGGATTTAATACTTCAATTAAAATACAAATTTTTGGAGTATCTATGCCCTTCCAAGTCCCGCCTAATTGCACCTACATATAAAGACCACTCAAAGTATAAATCGGGTTCAGAATAATACAAATCGTAATACCAGAAATCCTCGTTAAAATATTATAATATTATATCAATAATAATAATGGTCTTGAGAAAAATAAACTCGCTCGGAATTCTAATATGCTGCAGGCCGATGAGAACGATACTAAACGTACTCGCTGGGCTAGTTAATACGCGTCGTCGTTTAGGCCATTTTCGAATTTATCAGTCTCTGTGTTGGAAATTATGTATTTAGCTCATTAGCAATTATCAATTAAAACTGCGATACAAGCATATTCATCACACACCAAAAAAAAAATGGTTGTCAACCATAAAGTCTTAAATTAATTGCCTTACTACTCGAGATCTTTGAAGGAATAGTTGCAAACATTACAAACGGCACTTATGATATAAGGTTAAATGAGTACTAGGCGCCACTGTCGTCATGATCAACATATTTACAAAAACGAAGTTTTAGACATCGGTTACATTATGTGCGAGGTTAAGCCTAAATAAATTGTGAAATATTCAAAGCAATCAATCAAAATAATTATTTTTAATCAGTTAAAACGAAAATTACACACGAAACAAATAATGTAGGAAAATACAAAAATGATCAAATAAGCAAAAAATAAAGTAAAAACATTTAAAATATACATTTAATTATTACAATGTTCAAATATATTATTCAAAATAATTATTATACTCAAATATAATATAATATCATACAAACATTTCGTATAGTATATAACTTAATCGAACCAATAATAAATTAAAACAAATCACATTTTACGCATTATTAGACGTAAATAAATATAACAAACAAAAAAATGTACCTAATAATATACCGCTTAACCGTCTTTTAGAACCGTATTTATCCATTTATGGTTCGACTTGACTCGATCGTAGAGCCTCGGTCTCATCATGCCGTCTGCCGAACATGCAATGCGCCAATTAGTGACACCCACCAAGACCCAGCTTTTTTTATTAGCCGATAGGCACATCATCGGACTTCCAGCAAATTCCTCCTCCGTGCAATCGTTATGGTCGTAAATCGAATCGTAACACAATCCATTCACCGTCGTGATGCTGATGTTGGTACAGCTGTCCATAGAACTTTCTTTAACCTCGATCCTCTGAAGGTTGTCTCCTATAAAATTCAAATAAGTATATGCAATAACATCGATGAACTACTACGGTACAATATTATAATTTATAATATATTTATATTATTTTTCGATATAATAGAAAAAAAAACTTATGAGAAACTAACGATTTTTCGCCCATCCCAACGTCTGGCAGTGTAGATACGGTGTATCGATCGTCTGCTCGTCGTTCAGGCACACCGGCCGAATATGATCCGAATACGTGACCGGTGAACTTAATTTGACCAAAACTAACGTGCTTCCTTCAACGGGTGACTTGACCATACCGACAATGTGCCGTTCCTGTTGCCACGGCGACACGGCGTTCAACCTTACCGATCCTAAACGCGCCACCCATTCGGCTTTGCTTTGCCTAAATAACCACACATAAAGGTTTTATATAAAGTGCACACGAAACTATAACATATCAGAGGTATTATTATAAAAGTTTTTATTTATATATTATTAGTTAGGTTAAGGTATTTTATATAATATATAGCGGCAAGCCGCAGATAATTATAATTTCTAAAACGCAATTGATGTGTGTGTTGTCCAATATGTTATATTATATTATAATATGTACAAACAAATATATTTCAATAATTACCCTTGAAAACACGAAGCGCTGGTGAGTAACCATTCGGAAGATATGAGACTACCGTCGCAAACATGAGTTCCACTTTTGTAGAGAACGGCGTGCCACGGCCAGTCTCCGTGGGAAGCCATTTTGTTCAAACCGTCGATACCGTGTTTCTGTCTCCTGTTTGTCTGTATGCCGCAAACTATATAATATACGAGTGTAATCGAAAAAAAAAAAACTTGAATACCCGCCGACGGAAGATTTCCAACGACATAAATAGTAGAGTGAGTAGATTTATCACGTATATTATGACGCAGGACTATTATTGCTTACCGGCATCGTTGCACGCGACACGCAGAACTTTTCTACTGGGACATGTGCCCAGGTTAAAAGTTATCTCGCTGGCGAATGGATCTACGACGTGCGCGTATCGTGCTGCGGAAGGACCGGACGTCGTTGTTGGGAGGTCTTCGTCGTCGACAATTTCGACACTTGTCAGATTACTAAAAAAAAAAGGCGTGGCTGTTATAATGCGCCGACCGAGTTAATAATAACAGTACACGGTTGTGGTAGGTATATAATTGGACAGAATAACATCGTATGTACCTATATAGCCACCTAGGTTTATACAGTCGAACTTTTTCCCGGTCTCTTCGACTTCGAGTCCGACTATATACATAAATATATATATATGTATGTATCGTTATTCTTTATACTAAGACACGACTCACGACTGTTACGCATACATACATGTTAATTGAGTAGGTGCCCATGAGTAAGTTGTAAGTGTACGAGTTAATATTATTTCTGTATTACGCCTCATTGATTTATGGATGATTGATTTACGAAAGTGGAAAATTTTTTTTTTTTTAATCTGCGTTGTGACTTATACGTTTTTGCACGTTTTCTGCAGGAATAGGACGGTATACTGAAGGTGTTAACTTACTGGTAGTTGAGCGTGCGACAGAGTGACGTTGCGATTGTTTGAAGAGCTACGGACATCTTTTCGTTTGGAATGTCTGTTTGAAAATTAGCTGCACACAACTTGCCCGACATTCCTTGTTCGACGAAAAACACGAAACCTTCAGTTGGGTACGCGTCAATTGTGGCTAATGGTAGCATTTGGTCTACAGACCTGCCAGTTGACGAGATCAGTACTAAATGCAAAATAAAATATACTGGTATTTGTCATATAATATTTTCCAGAATTCATAAATAGCTGAACGACCGTTTGCTAAATATTCGATTTCCTTTATATGAATGGCCATGAAGCCTATATGCCAGTCAGGCATGAGCCTATGACTAAATATTCGTGTGTATGCTGTATATGCAATATGCATAGTTAAAAAGGTATTTGTATTGTATTTACATATCCACTTCACTAAATTATGGTTTAATTAACTTACTTATAGTTTTTAATTATTTAACTTATTAGAATTCCACATTTAACCTGTGTTTGTTTTATTAGCATTTGTTTTTGGTTTATTTATTTACTTAATTGTATTATACTTGTATATACTTCAGATCCAGAGACGTTCTGAGGATATTATAAAAAAGTATTTGTATTTCGTTTCTAAAATTAAAAATTTGTCTCATACATTATATAGATTACTATATGAACACGTAATGTTAGATTCGACAGTTGGGTATATACTATTTACTTTAAACATTTTACAGTATTTATAAAACAATAATAAGAAACCAATTTTGTTTTTTTTTAATAATGCATTATAAAGCAATAATTGTGGCACACGTAATAAAATAAAATTTAAATCTGAAGCATTGAGCGTGATATAAACTAGAACTTAGACCATTGATGCGGGAGGCGCAAGAAGTGAGATTAGTGGAGGATCCAGGGTTGAATTTTGGGGGAAAGCCTCCTAAAAAAATTACTTCTAACCATAAATACAATATACATTATAATAGTTTAAGTTCCTAAAAATAGCAATAAAAAATGTTTTCATTCCAATAAAATTCCCAATGATTTCCAAAAGAGATTTTGTAATTAATTATAATGCATTATACATTACAAAATTTAAAATATTTCTGTAAGTAAAAAGAGGATCCGCGACTGAGTGAGAGAACACTACTATACACACTATACGGGTCTGAAATATACGTTTAGGGAGGCATGGAGCGAAACTTATGAGTCAACGAGACAAGTATCGATAATTCATCTGACTCAGACGATTTACTTGATTATTGTAATACGTGAATAATATTATAATTATGTATACTCACGACAATTGCGTTCGTCGGCCTCACCCGGACAGTCGACCACGCCGTCGCACCGAGACCGGGCCGGGATGCACGTCCGGGATGTGATGCAGTGCAGGTAGCCAGCGGGACAGTAACCACAAGTCGTCTCGTCCGACATGTCGGGACAGTCTAGAACACCGTCGCACAGTCGGCCCGACAACCCGGTGGTCCGGAGCTTGTAATCGCAACCGGGCTTGGACGTGCATGTCGATCCGATGTTGCTGTAGTCGGGCAACTTAGCGCAGTCAAAACCGGCCAGTAATTTCTCTGGTATCCGGTGGCCGCAACCTGTTGTGAACAACCGGCAGCTGTGCTTGCACGGCAACGTAATCTCGTCCCGATCGAGCTTGACGTCCGTTTTGCACGCCGGTTGCAGCAGCTGACAGACGAAGTCCAACGTTCTCTGGTAACATTCTGCGTCTACCAGATCTCTGCGGGGAGGTAAATAAAAACCGGACGTATATTATAATGTTTAGGAAGGTAAACAGGTATGTAACAAAAATTATATTAATGAATGAACCTATATGTCCGGGTGCGAGGTGGTATAATTTATACGAATTAATAATAAAACTACACGAACGCGGTCAGACTCTATACTATAAATAGGTATCAGCGATAAGTGATTACACTACGGATGCACTTGAGGAATTATAAAAAAGTTACAATTTTGCAAATCGGACACACTCGGGTGACGATCGTTAAATATGCATGCATGTAAATATATATAAATATTACATACATATACAAAATACTAAGTAGGTACAACAATAATTATTGTGAATCAAAAATTATTGTAAAAACCTCAAAACGTGTAGACAGTTACTTAAAAGTTCTAAAAAAAAATATCTAAACTACATACTTATTATAGATATCATATAGTACCTACCCTACATACGTACCAGCTAAAGCATGTATATAGGTACAGTATAATATACTAATAATACAGTATGTTAATTAATTAGAAGGTCTGCAGTAGCTCTAATTCAAAATATAACACCGATATTCTACTTAGTTAGTTTTAGTTAGCATTTTTTTTTTAATGTAATATAATATGACTAATAGCTTTCCTTTAACCATGTTCTAAAAAAATGTTGAAAAAAAAGTTGGAAAAAATGCTCGAAACCAATTTTTGATTTTTTTTTTAAATTTCGAAAATAGCCATTTTGTATAGTTATTTAATTATAATATGGAGATAAAATTAATTTTGAAATTGGTTGAATTTTTAATGAATGAAGCAACTTATATTATCAAAAATACAGCATAGAATACTATAGGTATAATTGCATTAAAATTGTATGGTTTTCAGTTTTTTACACTTTAAGAAACCATAATAATTAATAACTAATGAAAATTCATTATTCAATAGGTAATAAATAGCACACTAATAGTTGAAATTGTATGTAATATTTTTTGTTTTATTTGTTGTATAATATTTTCAATATATCCACCATGAACTGCTATCGCTATGCATAAGTCAATTTTATAGGCCTGTTATCTTTATTACGATTTTTTTTTTAATATTTTTCAAACATTTGTATGATATGACGTAATTGAAAATATAGTGTGTTTGTATATCAATCGGTGTAGGTATCGTATCACTGTATCAAAAATTACTAATTAAATCCGTTCTGGAAATTTAATTGTTACATATCAAGCAACAGTAACATATATCTAAAACGTTGTCATTTAATAGAAAATATAAATTCCTAAATTTCCTAATTATATTCCAAGTGAGTAATAAATAAATTTATAAATAATAATAATCACTATTCAGTATTCACTATAATATTACTATATAGTAATAAATAATAATAATGTGCCTACAATCGTCGGTATATATCCCTCCGTCCTGACGGTTGTCAGAAATATCGATGCAAATAATTTACAGTTCATAAGTTCATAACAGGAAAATTCGTAAATATCTTTTAACAAATAACTTTAATTTTAACAAAATAACTTAGTTAAGTTACAATTATTTATAAAAAGAAATAACTTAGGTACTAACTAAGTTATTTTCTACATTATATTTATTTTAACTAGTTAAAAGTTATCAAACAAAAAAATAATAACTTTTAACTTTTTAGCTAGTTACTGCCCAGCTTTGGGTATAACTATAAATAATAGGTATAGCTGTAACTTGAACATTTAGATAGCTGGTATACTCTTTGTTCATTGAGTCACTTAATTTTCAAAATTGTTTGCTATAATTGCGGTAGGTATATTAATACCAAACCAATATTTAAACCCAACACAGTTGTAACTATAATACTAACCTGAATGCAATCAAATCGTCGTGAATTTCATCCAAATTTTTATGTCCAAAATGATTAGGATAACTCGTCAAATTGTACTCTAAAACGGATTTACACAAGTTCAGTTTTACTGGCGTGCATCGTCTCGGGGGTGGTATGGTTGGATGAAATTCAGTAGTTGATATTTCTGGTGTCGTCGTCGAAGGTTTGGTAGATAACAAAGCATTGTTGGTAATGTGTTTGATGTGCAAACTACCCGGGACGATTTTTGTCGAAGGGTATAAACGACGAAATGCCGATAATATTTCTTCCACTGTAACAGACGCTGTCCATCTGACTGGTTCGAATCTCAACCAGAAGTGCACTTTCAAGTTGCCCTCATCGCTGAAAACAAAATTGAAAGTTATTAATTTTACTCGCTCTACTGTTACAACCCATGCTGTTGTATATTATAAAGATACATGCATTAAACGGTTAATTAAATATTGGGATTCCTACGGTTCAAGAGATATGATTTCGGCGTCGATGAATTTTTTCTGTATTGGACTGCTGCTTATTATGTTTTTTATTAAATGTGTGTAATTAAATACGAAACGTTGGTAGTCTTGACTGTCTGGGTTGTCGTAGTCGATTAAATCTATTCCCTTTTCGTCTGCTCTCAAATCTCCTCTGAATATCTTTTCTTCGCCGTTATACGTGCGTTGTAAATAATCATCTGAAAACCATATTAGTTACACTTAAAGCAAATTATTATGATATTAATAAATACACGCAATCAACGGTACCGAAGTACCGTTTTGATACTAGTATAGACGCATAATTTATTTCAACTAATTGGTTAGAATTTCACGGGTACTGTATCATATCAAATATCTTGGAGTTAATAACTGAATCTTAAAATCTTTATTTATTATTTTATTTTCTGCGTAGATTGCTTTCAAATCCAATTATATGCCTAATACGTATTATATTTTACATTTATCTTAAACTAAATAATTGATTTAAGTAATATCTTAAAACTAATAATTTATATTATTACAAAAAAATCAGATGATAGCGATGATATAAAGCATTTAATTTGAACGATGATTAGTTATTGCCTTTCGCAATTATTAGGTTATTATTGAATAATGGCATGTACCTAATGTAAATTTCATTTAATAATTTTCACTATACTCAGATTTGAGCTGTGTAAATGCTCATAATATTATTTGAATATCCTTGCCCATAAATTGTTGAATTTGATACAGAATCTTGTCTAGAGGACATTTAGTATGTGTTTGTCAAAATCTTCGTCGTTCTACAACCCTATCTCACATTGTTTTACATAAATCAGAATAGTTATACAATTTGTATTAGGTACAGTTATGAATTATGATACGGTTCAGCTAAAATATAATTTATTAATATATTTATCTATTAAGTTTTGGCTAAATATGTGTTGTATAAATATGTAATGGTATTTTGCTCAGCCGTGCGTATATTATGCGTGTAACTAAAATTTAATATCGATTGTTCGTGGCATTTTTTATTCCCAAAATCATAAATCGAATCACGATCACCTAATTGCAGCCCAAGACAGAAAATCAATTTCCTTTATTTATACACATATTATATACATTTTTTTTTTATTGTTATCATTATATTTACGTATTTTTTAAGCGTTCCTGCCGATGAACAAAATACAGCGACTCATGGACGTGTGTTGCATGAATAGAAAAATACAACACAATGGATACGGTCGATCATGGGTGAAAGGAAGCGCCGTTTTGTTACACTTTCAATCGGCAAGCAAATACCAAAACTACCATATATTACACGCAATCTGTTCAAAATAATGCCTAATGACTACATAATATATATTATATACGTTGTGGGATATTGTTCGAAAATCACTATTGCCTAAATAATAATAATTAAGCGGCGTGTACCAATAGGTATAATCAATTTCAGAATGGATAATATTTGTGGCCGTAGATGGAAACTGTACGACGAGACGCGTAGCGTACATTCATCGTGGACATACGATAATACGAGATAATATATAATGATTTAAAAAATGTAATATTGTGTCTGACGACTTTCCAATTTATTTATGGTGCCTGCGTTACAAAGGTTTAATTTCTATTCGTATAGTGTATACCAGTGGAAACTATTTGAAAGGTAATTTACTCATTTGTGGCAGGTAATGATGGACAACATAATTTGTAATTTTTTAAATTATATAAGTGTTTTTTATACGCGCTTAGCGCATATTGTCAATATAAAATGTTAAGAAATGTATTTGAGTATTAAGTAATAAGGGACACACTATTGATTATTCTTGTTGATTACAATAATACATTTACTGATTGATTAAATATTATAACTTATAAGTTTTGATAATAAATTAGTTAGTACTTCTATATTATGTATAAGTATTACTATAAACAAATAAAAATATAGTGGTTTTACAGCGTTAGTATTGAGAAAACTTTTGTTTTTCATGTATAGCTGAGATATTTTCTAAGTTTCATGAAGATATATAGGAAATAATCTAATGTTAAGTTTTCGAGAAAGTGTAACTATCTGTAATTAATAATTTATTATACCCATTATCCATATATATATATAATGACGTAACTAGAATAAAATGTACAGTGGTTTTAACTTAAAAATCAGTGTCAGACGAAATAACAAATTCCAGCACCTTGATTGATATGAAAGCATTTATCAATTAGGTATTGATTAATTTAGCGTATATAATAGGTATTTTTCATTATATATAACACTTTAAAATAATCTAAATCAATCAATGATTGGTTCGTTTTTTAATTAAATTATTATCATTATATACGACCTTCAATAATTTGTAAAATATGTATGGTATAGGACATAGCTAGGTACTAGGTGTAGTCTTTAATATAGCCGACTGCCGGGTGCTTACACCATTTGTACGTCTATAATAGTAAAATGTGTTTATATGACCTTGTTGAAAGTTTATTTAACTAACAAATATTTTTTTTTTTTTTAAACCTTTCAAAAATCTGAATCAGTTAATGAGAATATGAGATAGGTAATGAAGAATGATCAACGTAACATCTTTATGACTAAGTCGTATAAAACTGACATTCCTGCACAAATATACAAATAAGGTACGATTGACTTCTGGTCTTAAGATCTGACATTTCTAGAATCCGAGAAAGTGGTATTGCTATAAACCAGCTGGTAGACGATTCTCAATTTCATAGTCGTATACTCGTATATAAATATATAATAAAAACTGTGTGGTATACCTACCCATGACAATAATTAGCTAACAAAAATGAGTTTGTTACTGTAACTTCAGATATTGTTGTCCCTGAGCCAACCGGTAAGCATGGTTGTAACTTGTAACTACTGTATTTCAATTGTGCTAACAGAATATTTTTTTCAGTGTACACGCCTATACCTATATATGCTTTATTTAAGTATCTATCACTATTATTAGCTATTATACGTATTACATTAATTTTTAAAATATATCAATAATTAATTTATACTCTTTGTGTAAAAAAAAATATCCAAATTTTAGGAAACGAAACATTAACAAGTATGTATAGGTAATATGGTAAATATAGACTGAATGAGGTTCATTTACAGAAATTAAATAGTACAATAGTAGATAGATAGGCTTATTTAAGCACTCGATAATAAGAGTATTTTGATGATTTATGTAGCTCGTGGAATGATATGTAGGTATTCAGACAGATCAATGGTTTTTGTTATATAACTTTATATTAATAATATATATAAACTGCAATTCTGGTGGTTATTGAACCGAATAAACATTATAATCCAAATGAAATACGACAAAACCTCCCATGAAATCATTTATCTGTGTTCTTACCTACAATCCCATAAAATGCATTTTTGCACGGTGTCAAAAAACGTCATTTCGTTCCAAAGGTAAAAAAAAAACCTATAGAAAACCCGTTAGCCAAATACCTACTACAAACTCTGTAATTTGTTTCTAGTAAAGAACTATTTATCAACGAGTGCTCATTTTTTAATCATTCAACAGTTTTAGAACTATTTAAATTAACGTTTTAATCGATTAATAATAAAATGATTACTTCATGGGAGAATTGTTGATTAAATGAAGTACATGTATAGGTGTGTAAACAATAATACTGTTACAACACTCAATAAACATTAAATATTATGTTATCTTTATGGGTAGGCGGTACATATAACCTAAGTACCTGTCCTGCCTAAACATTTTACATATATTTCAACTGTCGAGTAATTAATATCACAAAATGTAATATAATTTGTAAAATGTGTATAAATATAAACTTTTCTAAAACGTCTTTTTTTGCTAAAACAGTAGCTGAAAGTTTTTTGTTTAATGATTACTATAAATCTTAAGCACAAAAGTTATTATTTTTTAAACATTATGTGTTTATATATGTTTGTATTTATTTATATAATACAATAACAAATAGGTATATTTATTTGGTAAAGAATTTCACTGAAATAAGATATACCTACACACACACACACACATACTCACGAACATTGTATATGATCCACATAATAGATATTACATAATTAATAAAACTGTTCAGATAGGTACACGATTGATATAAATAGTAAAATACTATTATATCGAAATACACTCAAATACGTGATTTTGGTTGAGAAAATATAATATTATACACAGTATATTATTAAATTCAATCCAACTTATACTACTAATATATTATGTCTATGTGTTTCGATAAATATACATTTTGATCATTCAAATCGTGGATCTAGATTAGATATTGTGCAAAATTTAAACGCAAGTGCCTATTTCTTGCAGTTAAATAATACTACCTATAATAAAACAATAACATACAAGTTTATATGTAGTAAATAAAAGTAGATATGAGGTACCTACTATAATTACGTATTTACGTGTAGGTACCTATTCGATTGCATACGTATCTATACCTTGAATACAATTAAATTATTTCAGCATTGTAGGTTTTAATTTAGATAGAATATTAGAATAACCATTGATTTTATACATTACCTATATACCTATGTATTATAAAATCAATGATACAACTTAACCTACTCGTTTCAATACAATAAATTTAAAACTATACAGTGTGGGTTAACATTTGTAGAAAACTTGTTAATATTGGTTTCAAATAAGCGAATAGTAAATTATGATCTTCGTACATAGATGCAATCATAATCCTTTTGACTTTTACTAATATACCAGCCCTCTGCACGTTTCCGTCGTGTCAAGGTAGGTAGCCCTTTTCGGTTACTGAGTTACTCTGATACGGTACAAAATACATCTATATGTATTCATACTATAATATTTATACTAAACGGGCTGCATCGCTGCGTCATGTATACAATGCTTTTGGTATAAAATGGGCCGGTCTATAAATAAAAGGTCTATGGATATGCAACTATAGTAAATAACAATATGACAAATTGATAAATATATAGGATATGAAACTGAGCGTACTGCTCCAAGAAATCAATCTTATGGTACTGTGGTGGATTCAATATATTGATAAATCTTTTTGTACCGTGATTTATCGATCATATAGATGACCTGGTTTCTTGATGATAGCAAATTCAATTACAAACTTACAATACAACGGGGAAAATATTATATAATATTATAATAATAAAACTGAATCAAAATACTTATAAATAATTGTCACAGTAAAGTCAATAACAATATAAAAAAATACTGAAAAAACCATGACAATGATAGCTTTGAAATATATTTTGTTAATACTCACTAAACAAATCAATAACCGTTATATTATTTGCTATTATAGATTATTACAAAAAAAAATAATTTATAAATTTTATATTTGAAATGATACTGTAATATTGTATGACAAAATAAAATACATTATTTTAAATTATAACTAAAATTAAATTAAATAGGTACTTACATCCCGCATATAAGGATAGTGAAAATATCAACATAAACACTAATATCGTTTCGATAATGCAACACCTCCATCGATATCTTTGGCTGAATTTTCTAGTAAATTTGAGTTCGCTGTCAGTCGTTGAAGCATAGGAACTCGTTGCCCCACTAGCGACCGATACCTAAAAATAAAACATAAAACTCATTGAAAAAAAAACTTTAAAAAATACACATATACTCGTATGTATGCAATTATATCTAGTTATTGTGGTCTATCAGAACAGAAACCAAAAAAAGTTTTAAATAGAATAATGATATGATAATATAATATTTTATATGTTATGTTAACATATGAAATAGAATTCATATTATTAATATATTACATGTTACTAAATACAAAATTGGTCGAAAATGATGCACAGCAACTTGAAATATATACAATATATGTACGAACAGCCAACTATACAAGTTTATCGGTTCTATAGTTGGGTTAGGTCAGGTTGAGTCTTAACTATGTATTTAAGGTTGATAATGGAAAATAATATGAAACACTTAAGACTGAAGGCTAAAATTGCCTCGAAAATTCGTTAGGACGTCCTGTAGCTATACTAAACAGAAAGTCGATCTAATCGGACCGAAGCCTGCCGGGATGGAAAATTAAAAATAAACTGTAGATACAAGTTATTATCTATACATTAAATTGAAAGAACTAACTCAAACGCTAATACTCTTATTGATGGTTTCAGTTATGCGGTCGAAGAATACAATAATATTATTTAAGTTGTAACCACGCTATATTATTATATCACAAAAGTTATGCAAGAGTACCTATTTTATTGCTCCGCGGTGCGTAGAAATACCGGTACGATATGCACAACGATAGCACAATGGAAGGTCGAAATCATTGAACTGGATATCATATATATATATATATATATACATAATATTATTATATAGGAGGATTTTAAATCACGGTCAATGCCGACACATTAGTAGTTTGATGAGCCCACGATGTCCTGGCAATTGTTATTATTGTTTCTATATAAGCGTTTGGCTATACGCCTATACAGTATACACGATATAGATACGTATAAATACAAATTAAATGTATAATCATTTCCAAGTAGGTCAGAGAACGCGCGGAAAACGAGTAAAATAATATCACTATAATATTACTAATTTAAAAGATATTATGACGTATCCTATTCAGATTTCAGGTTATATAGTAAGTCGGTAGGTATAATGTATATAGTACATTTGATAATATATTAATATCTGAAACTATACCTATATTATAGGTATACTGACCAACATTGTAATATTATAGCGTACATGCAGAACGATTTATACAAGACCAATGATTGTATTTTTGAAGGAAATTTTCATAAAATAATATTTATTTTTTCTTCAAATATACACATTTTATAGGTACATCATATTAAGCAAATATTACATAGAAGGTACGTATATTAAAATTTAACACGCCACATAAACAATAAATTTATCTATTCAGTATTCAATTACCATATGCACCTATAATACTTATTAATTATTATTTATTAAACTTTGTACCTAACGAATAAGAGAAGATGGAAATTAATTAGTTAATAAGTAAATTTTTTTTAGCTTAAATAGTTTAATTTACTTTTTACCAGTTAATTTCTAAAATACCTAATTAATTTAGTGAAAATTAAATTTAAAAAAAAGTATATATAGGTAGGTATATATGATTTTAAACAAATATAATAATGTAATTAATTTCTCAATTTCTCAATATTATAGGTTATTGACATATTTTAAACCGTTAATAATTTCCATATAACTAATATAGTCACAATTTAAAATAATAGGATAACCTGTCAAAAAAAATATACATATATTTATTATTTATATATTATTATTGTAAGTAACACATGACATCATGACTAGTCAACATTTAAACTATGTTCAACAAAAATATAGGTTAATATAATATAACATAAATACGTTATAATAAAAAAACGCTCTATAGAAATTAAAACATATACCTAGGTAATAATTGCAGGCATCTATTTAAATTTAGTTGTATACTTAGTATATACATGTGTAAATTGTAATATAATCCTGTATAAAATTAAGTTAATTATAGTTATGTAGGTACTTTAAAACAATTATACAAATTAATTGAAAGCAATTATATCAAATACTATAAATTATGAATACGCATCCGTAGAAAGTTTGATCTTACCTACAACAATTTAAAAATGTTATTTTACAGAAATAGTTGAAACTGATTTAAAATAAATCATACTTATTACATTCTAGATGATGGAAAAATATTATAATTTTATAGGTTAAACAATATGGGGTAATGTTAATCCATTAAAATAAAGCATTAAACATAAACCTATAGTTACCTATACATACTCGTATAGTTTATTATACATAGCATTAATATGTATACTAAAACTATAATATATTTACAGTTTTATTTTAAATAAATCACGTAAGTATTTTGAAATTTTTACTAACTGTTTTCGACTTTTCTTAGGTTAATGGTTGTTTACTGAATGTCAAAGGAATGATTAATTTTTTAATGAAGACTAAAATTCTTGTAAGTTTTGAACCTCATAAAATATGTTCAGTACTTTATACCTAATATTACATAACTAGTGTACCTAGTATATACTATATGGCTTTTTAATTTTTATTATAACATACGTAATAAAGTAGGTATATAATACTTATATTTTTATTTTTAAAAATTATTTTTAAAAAAAATGTTTGCCTCATACTTAGGTGTAATATTTATAATATGTATATTGTATACCTAACTGAACCTATTGTATGTCTTCATATTTAACGGCCCCTAGCAGAAGTCGAATCTATAACAAGACGATCCAATTACCGGTGAAAATAAACACATTTTATAGCATCAGCTGTGTATTATAATATTAGTAAATTATTATTATTTATTATTTTGCACGGTTTACATGTTTATCTATCCGTGAGATTAACAAATATCGTTTTCTCGCGGTTTTTAATAATAAACGAGAGAGGGAACTATACTACTTAAATGCATTGCGTACATTACAGCTTTCGAGTGGGGAAGTAGGTAGCCGATATTATAATATTATATAGTACAAATAATAAGACACCTCAATGGAGAGTTAATGACACTGGACAAGCCAATCGATACAGAAAGAAAACAGAGAAGGTATCGTATTATCATAGTTGAACAACGTAATACTTAGATATACATCTACAGGGAATGACTGCAACTATCTCCGGGTTTTAATTGTAATAATTACTCGAAAGTGTTGATTTAAATTTTAAATTTTCAAAACCAGCTGTGTCCGTAAACTGATTCATTCATCTTGCATGCCCAGAAGTACGCCTAGTCAGCCCAATTGTCTCGTGCGATTTTTTTCGTTTTTCAGTGAAACTTTTTTAACGAAATGAATATTCCATTGTCAAAAACGTATTCGCGGTAACACAAATAAATTTTCGTGGGAGCCCACGTTTAATATAAAATTACCTGGGAAGGAAGTGTCTCGGTATAATGAAATTGAAAACTTTTACTTGAAAACTGCAATATATAAGTTCTCATGGGAATCGCGCTATATATAATGTACGTCACAATTATAATTATGATTTATAATATATTTAATTTGAAAGTGTAACATTTTAAAAACAATTTGTTTCTCATTAATATAAAAATGAAGAAAGTACCTATATTATACAAGCTACCTACCTTAATGTGAAATATTTGTTTATGTATACAAATAATACAATATGTACCTATTATTTATGTATAGGTATTGTGTGAAGGAATTTTCGTTTCAAATTTCTAAAATATTCTAGATTTAAAAAATAAATATCTACCTAACGTTTTGCAATAATTATTATTATCTGCGCATATTCTTATGAATTAATAGTTATATACCTATAGTTATTTGTTATATTTATATATATATATATATATATATTACCTAATAGACACGAAAAAAAAGATTGTGACAGTCATACTTTTATTACACCAAAAACTAGAATGTTAAACCTAAATGCAAAAAAAAATCGTTTTTAAATTTAGGTACAGTAAAGTACTGTCTTAAATAAAACATTTTACCTGATAGATACTATTGCAGTTGGCAAGTAGCTAATATATAAACTCCATTAAGAAAAGATTTTGCAAATATATATACGAGTATACGACCCACAAAATAAGATTGGTATTTGTATCATTATAGTATAGGTAAGTAACAGTGGTCCAACGAAAATCAAAAGCAAGTAGTAATGTAGTATGTACTAACAGAGTGTCTATGTGCAATATACGTGTAGATATCATAATAAATATAATATTATACTTGCACAGTTGTACTTATAAAAGGTGATTTACTGAACAAGCTCTCACTAGTCACTATATATTTTATGACGTAGCCATAGAAACTCAATTACTTGAAATATGGTTAGTGTTTTACGTTTAGTGAATCCTCCTTTATATATTATTATACACATAAGTATATAGGTAGGTACTTAACATCTCAGACAAGTAAAAAATTATAATATTTCGATAGTAATAAAAGTATATGGAAAGTATAACGTATATAAACCGTCGCTGGAGTCAAAAATTACCGGCAAATGTCCAATAAAAAAAAAGTAGTATGTCCATCATGCATACGAAATTTCGACCGGATCGTCGTTAAATTTTTCAAGTCCAATAAATTATTGTACCAAAGTGGGCAAATAAATATTTTTAGAACATTTCTTATATTATCATTACTATTCATTTACACGTTACACTTATACACATATATATATAATATAATGTCATATTATGTGTAGTCTGTAGAGTTGGAATACAACTGTATATAGTACGCACATCGTTCTGACGCAACGGCCCGTAATGCGCGCGCGTTTTACGTTTACAAAGCCGGAATTATGATTATATCGTTGACCTAGTTGCGTGTTTTACCTGTACGGGCAATAATATAGTGTTTGTGTTTCACTCAGTTTCAGAGACGTCGTATAATAATGCCTATAGTTGACCACTCCGACTCGACGACATAAAATATAATAATAATAAAATAATACTGCTTAACGAGTCTCGTCTCGTGTATCTGATAAATCGGACGGCGGCGTCGGAAATAACGGACGGTCGTCGGCATATATAGGTATATGGTAACATCTAGGTATGGGCAATAATAATAATAATAATAATATTATATTATAATAATAATAACAATAACACGCACGCACGTATATATATATATATATATATATATATATTATTATACCTATATGCACATAGGTGGGTACTGGGTAGGTACGTCCTGTCTGCTGCACCGTATATACTGCATTAAACCTACAGCAACAGCTGACATTATTGAAGTGCATATTAAAATATCATAATATTATAATACCACAGAATAGGTGAAATTTCACCTATTCTGTGATAATACTATTGTTATACACGGGGTTACCGGTTACGCGGTATAATAATAATGTAATCAATTTGTAATAATAATACACAATATTATAATATATTAATTAGATACCTATCAATACATCACAAGACCTGCTATATTATGTTATAACTTATAGCGGCGTGGTCTTGAGTTTGCAGTGCGAATTTGCATCGGTTTACGGTTTATCCATAATTTCCCATAATATGCATGGAAGTATATTATTATACCTACTATAGGCACGATGTACCTATATATTATCGTATTGTATATAATATGATGTGCGTTACATTAGCCCGTGGCATCGTATACACATTACACATAGTTTATATATATAAATGAGTGAATAATATTACATATAAGTGAACCTATGCCGATTATATATTAATATGTGTCAGTTATTGGGCGCACATAAACTAACATCCGAAATACATATTTTAGATTTTTTTTTTTGACCACGTGTGCTGTGTATAGCGATTTCGTACAATATCTTACAGTGCACGTTTATAGTTTAACGTGACATTGACATACAGAAATACGATATTAATGTATCATTCAGCCATATAGGTAGTTCAAGACCTCAACATTAATATAAGATCAGTAAGCTTTTTACCGACCCGTTATTTTCTAAACATATTACCTACTTCTCCTAGGCTCTTTACCTAGATTATTATGTGTAAATAGGTCATATAATATAACCTACAGCATAAATAGGTTAGTGTATAGACGACTGCGAGAATTTTTAATTTTTAAAATTTACACTAAATGCATTAAAGATTAAACTACATATTAATATTATAGTACTGAACTCTATATACATATATTACATATGAATAAAACACAATTTGTATACTTTGAATATCAATAACATTACATGGGTACTCAAAATGCATAAATTATAAACAGGTACCTACTTACTAGGTATAGTTTGAATTTAATTTACAGAAAGACAAACGTATGTATGAATTTTGCTCATCTGCTATTGTAATACCTATACATGTAGGTAGGCACTATAACAACCAACCTATACCTATTTATAGTCTGAACACTCTAAACGTAATATAATTTATATATGTAAAGACATACAGGTATTATAAGTAAACAACTTCCTTCCGAATAAATTACAACTCTGTTTCCCTCAGAATAGTCATTCGTTCGCGTAAACACGATACTTGCACTCAACAGCCTGCAGGACATCGGCTAGGCGGCAGCTGATATATCTTTGATAATATTATGTATGTACAACACTACATTAGTCACTGCAGCGTGGTTTCTCCTGCTTTCACGTGGATCGCGAACAAATAAAAATGTACATGTGTAAATGGATAGTATTGACGCGTGAAATTTTATATAATCTATACGCAGGTCCTCCATATAATAGTGCTGACCAGCTTTTTTTTTTTTTGATTATTCTATAACCACGTATCTATCAATAGAGGCTGCTTCCTCTTAAACTTGAAGCATTACAGTTGGAAGGAACTGTAACAATCTGTTTCACGTGCTTGGAACATAAGTGGAATATTTTATTTTTTTTTTTTTTTCATGACACGGTTATTTATTTAAATTTAGAAGACGTAATGTTAGTTGTTGCCATTTTAATATATTAATAGTATCTAGTTGAATGATTTGACACGAAAAAGAAATATGAACATATTATATATAAAACTGGCTAGTAAATAGTAATATTTTTGGTTTAAAACTGAATTCAATTTGATATATCTATAGCTGTAGTAAGTTATTAAAATTAAATCATTCTGTGAGTAATACCGTGAATATTAATTAATAATGAAATATTAATAGGAGCATATTATACAGTTAAATATTACAATATGAATGTGTCTTCAATATTACAGGCTGTAGGTTAAATAAACTGTAATAGAGACATACCTACTGGCTACTACATATTATAATGATTCAGTTTTCTTTTTCTTTTTTAAAGGGTACTAGATAGAAAATTGCATTCTTTTTGTACCTATAATAGTTGAAATCTAACCAATATTATATTAAGTTCATACCTGCTTATAAATTATATGTAATTTATTTTCAAATATAAATTTATAGTGGTTGCATAGTTGCATACATTCACTAATATTTTCCAGGAATCGTTTAAATGTATTTTTATAATAACAATACTTAAACATTCAATTCAATTTTTTTTTTTTATTATGTCAATTGATAAAAAAAAATGTTATGCATATTTTATATTGGCCATAGTTTTTATGTTAGTTTCGTTCTTATGTATGGTTTTTAAATTCTCGTTTTTTTGCATTTATAAGACATTTTTATCCTTTATGAAAGCGTGCTCTCTTATGTAAACTGATTATTTAGTTATATGGCTATAGGCTATACTATGTGCTATACCTATTGTTATTAAATATTGAATCATAATAAATAGCTCATCTTATTTATTTATATTATCTTACAAAAATACTGGGTCTTGTTTGACAGAATTACGCGAAGTTCCTTGTATAATATAAAATAAAATATAATAATATGATATTTAAATCATTGAATAAGCATTAATTAGACATTCAGTAAATCTGATTAAATCCAAGGCACGTTAAAATTTCTATCATTATACTAGCGTAGTATACCCTTTATCATAGGTACGTAAAGTATTTTCCTTTTCATGGTTGTACTACAAGTTTAAATTTTTATCTATATAATATCGTTTAGTTTAATTGTGTAAATACTATTTTAAGAAAAGTAATAATATTACAGTTAAAAAAAAACAATGCTTATTATTTAAAAATATTAAATTATTTATTCAACTATTTTTCAAGAAAATTGTATACGGAATTATGAATACTATTAAAAGGTACCTATATACATTTATTTGTTATTTTAATATTAAACATATATAATGCGTAACAAATTACACTACCTACTAAAAAATTAAACATACTTTAAATCAAAATACTGTGAATTGGTACGTCGTAATGAATTAATTAATAGAAATTCAATTTTCGTTACACAAATAAAAGAATAGGACATTACTTTTCTAAATTAAGAAAAACTAATTTAGATTATCTAGTATAAGAATGATATTCCCAACATGAAATAGTTATAATTACTTGTCTTTAGCTTATTAGTATTACATATCGTGAGTGTCCATGCACGCTTTATGAATTTTTTGCAGTAGTTGTATATAGTTATAGTACCTATAAGTACCTAGTGTGGTTGTGGTAGCCAGTAAGTACCTACTACCTACTATACCTATTATACCGATCAAAAAAATATTTTTAATTTTACGCCTATCAGCTATAATAGTTAAATTTATTTATAACCGTTAATGCCTCTTTCATAAATTAACCAGTAGAATTAAATAAAAAATATGTTTAGTACATTCTTTATAATGTATAATTATAATGTATGCAACTTAATAGTTATATTATTTTAGGAAACCATATTATATCATAGATCATAGATCCCAGTCCTACCATGGTAGTATAATAATATAGTCTATTAGACTATTGAACCTAATGTAGTAATGTATAATGTATTAGGTAGGTATATAATATATATATTACAAATAACCAGTAGGTACCTCTATACTATACGTGTAATTATTGTTTCTGTGTAACGTTGTGTATTAAACTACCTACCTACTGAACATTTATGTTGTATTATAAGAATTTTATAATAATTATCAGTACCTACCCAGATTTAAAATATAATATATCAGTATAAATGGAACAAAATATAATATATTATTATAAACAATAAATTAAAAATTGAACATTATATTATTGTTATATGCCTAGTTTATATTAATAATCTAACAATATAATAATAAACCTAATACCTATCTAAATAGTTTATTATATTATGTTGGTATGATACAAATCTGAAATCACTATAGGTAATTATTACATTTTTAAAATACGTAAGAACTAAGAAGAACTAATTTGCAAACCTATTTAGGCATGTACTATTTAGGTATCGTATATAGCTAGGTATTGCATGCTGCATGCATTGAATTATTTTAATAATTACTCACCTTTGTATCCCAGGGATTTTTTCCAGTCATATTATTATGACGATCCTTTACATTTTTTGACAAACAATTTAATTTGTATTATTTATAAAATAAAAGTACCTACTATAATAATTCTATAGTAGGTTTATCGTGTACTATATAATTTACAAATGTTTATAAACTTCATACTCTGATGAAAATGTTCAATAATATTAAGAAAAATTATAATATGTTAATTTGTGTTCATAACCGGAAATAATAATTTTCACGAAAACGTTAATATACTAAACAGCAAACTCGTATTAAACTATATATTCTTTAAGACGTCCTCGTGAATAGACTGTATGCACATGTACTAAAAGTACCGATAGTCTTAGACTCTGAGCTGTATCCGTTTGTTAGCAGAGTGGTCGGGGAGATCACTTTCTCCGACATTTCCCCCGTTCCAGTTTTTTTTCTACAGTTCGGCGTTACAAGGATACGTTTTATTTTAGAAATCCATTAGTTAAATAGCCAGACTCCAAATATACCTGTATGAATTTATATTTTGTTATGATTTCACAAAATTGTAAAACAATAATGTATTTTTAATTTTTAACGCATTATATAAATAATACATAATATTAAATTACTATAATATTTCGTGAAGAAAACTTTTTTTAATCTTATATAAATCTGTATGGTAGGTAGTCAGTAGGTGCCTAAATGTGTATAAGTATAGTCTAATTTATTCGTGCAGTGTTTTATTTATACTATACATTTATCAAGTTATCGGGAAGCCTTGAAAGTTCATATGAAATGACAATTGACTATTTTAATAAGTTTTCGGTATAAGTATAAAATAATCATAAAATTGTATTTATTTGTTAGGTTTTTATCTTGATGTATTCGTACCTAGAGTATGTACCGCAAAATCAGAATTGCATTAATTAGCACTAAATAAATTGAAATTCTTAACATTGAAAAGAAAAATAATTTCAATTTATTACATTTTTTTATCATTATAAATAAATATGTGTTTATTAATTGAAATTACTTTTATATGATTATATACACTTTTTTTACTTACTTACCTACGTTACCTATATATTATCAATAGGTATAGGTAATACATTTTCATGTTTTATTTAATATTTCACAATTTAGTATATTATTATAATTTATATCATTGTTATTTACAATAAATATTAACTCCTAGAAAATAAACCAGTACTTTTAAAGATCTAATAAAAGATTAGGTAGCTACATTTTTTGAAAATTAGTTAAACATCCAAAAAGAAAGTAAAACTAGACTCCAGTTTAATTTAAGCAGCTTGTTATTAGTTTAATATTTTAAACTTTACATCATAATTCATAATATTACGTATTATTGTAATACTGTAGAATTCTTACAACTTAGAATAAATGTAAATTTTATTAAGAAAATGTATAAACTAATGAATACTATAGAATGATAGGAACTGGGAATAATTCCCGTCTTCAGTCTCCCATCACCCGTATAAATAAAGAGTTTTTTTTTCTAATTAGGGGAAAATGTGAAATTGTTGATCAGAGAATACAACTTAAAACAATAGGCAATGAAGGTATACACATTATCCTTAGTGATGAACGAAGCAGTGTAAAAAAAAAGTAATCCAATTTTTGGAAACACAAATACTGCTGAATAAAATAAAAATTATTATAATTATTATTATGTAAATATACGATACTAAGATACTTTATAATATATAATTTAAGGACAATATATGCATCACTTTGGTTCATGTATGTTTATCAAACACGTATTTTTTAAATGCCCTGTATAATATTTAATATTTATACGTTTTGTATTTGAACATTTGACATATTATAATATAGTAGCAAACGGAAACATTACAGCTCGAATTCTGTCACCTGTCATATATTAATATATTATACTTATCACTTATGTATATAATATAATAAAGTAAAATGTATGTATACATCGCGTAGCACCTGTACGACCTTTACCGAGTGGAAAATGTATAATAAATTTTCTTAGCACGTATATAACATAATAATAAGAATATATCGTCTACGTGATGTGCTAATAATATAATTGATTTTAAAATATAAAATATATTCTAAAATCAATGATATAATATTAATGAAATTATAATAATATGACATCATAAGTATAATCATTCATGAGTATTCTCATTGGTATAATATAGTTTTTGATAAAAATTGAAAATTTTCAATATGATTGTTGATCGGTAATAGCCTACATGAAAATATTTCATTTTCCGTCTATTTTCACACAAGGTAGGTAGTAGGTACGCTATACTCACCCGCTGACTATAGTGCGTTGCAGCTGCCGGTAAGTGGAAGACGTGACTAAATAATAATATATGAATAGGTATAATAATATTATGATACCTATGTGCCAAATTTTCGGGAAATCGTTTATCTTGCACAGAGTTACACGTTTAGTAAATAACTCAAATGACTTAAAATAAATCGTATTAATATTATATTTTATTCTACAAAGAAACTTTTTTAATATCCTTTTTCTTTGTTTTTCTATACAGCAGGTTGCTTTTGTCTTTCAACTTTTTTATAACTTATTCAATATAAAAACTATAGTTTTCTTTAATAATATGTGTGGTCAGAATTATTAGGACCAAATAAAATATTATCGCTAAAGCCTATAAATTAATTGTTTCTAGTTATAAAAAACAGAATCAATTGTAAATTTTACCAAAATATTTTGATTTCACATCCCTAATGTAGGTAACTATACTAACAATACTCATTTTTAGATTAAATAAAACTGAACTATAGTCTTAAGATTGATATAATAAAATAATATTTAGATGTATAATTATATATTAAAATAAATTGTTTATATTCTGCAATTTTAATTTTTACTCCAACGACCCGTTATAGTATTACTGATAGGTATTAGGTATACATGTTTATGTAAGCATACCGCAGATATAGAATATCAAAATAACTTTGGTCACGAACTCGTTTCGGTGTTGTGTGCCACCTTTGTGGTTTGTGGGTAGAACATGATATACCTTCAATGCGGTTTATTGTCAATTATTAATGATTTAGATCACTTCCAAAATGCATGTCAATAGTGTAAATTACTATAAAAAGTTATTATAATAAAGAAATAATGTGAAACATCTGTTGGGGTTTTTATCTATGTTGGTTGGAGTTACCGTAAACTATATATATAACTACCACAAGGTAGGTAGTGACTTCATTAGTCACCATAGGACGTATAGGTAGGTACCGTAAACCAACTGAAGCGCAAACACTATAAAAAGTGTCAACATTTATAATCAGAGATAGTAAGTCCATGTCTTTGCATATCAATCTTGGAATCTTGTTGAGTTAAACTTTAACGCCTTTAACATAGGTATCTACGTTAATTTAGTTGTATCAATATGTAGATATGTAATGTACTAATGAGTAATGTCATACACTATACACGTAGTGGTGTGGACAGGAACTTTCATTGGGTAGGGAGGGAGTTTATATTCATTATTTGTAAGGTAAAACGCTGGGTAGTGCCCCCGCACTAATATTATATATAAAGAAAGATCAAGGGGGGATTCATCCCCAATTAGGGGATAGTTCAAAAGAATAAATTTGTTACATGATAATGTAAAACATTGTAGGTATTAAACATATAATAATAGTAACTACATACCTACCTAGCATAATATTTTTTAAAGTTTAGATCATACTGTTTGGATAAATGTATTTATTTTTTGAGTTTTAAGCCTTGTTAATGTCTAAGTCATTAAAATAATCATTTAATAATTAATTTTCAATACTTAATAGAAATAAATATGCTATACTTCGTCCTTAGAGGACGCTACATAGATATTTGTTGTCTCCGTCTTACAAGTACGTAACATAGCAAATTTACGCTCAGCCGATCACGTTTAACTCCGTTAGTTTAAAAACTAGAGTGAAACGACCTTTTATAAAACTTGATGATAAGCACATTATTTGTGTTTGTATACCTATAGGTTTTTAGGATAACTCAGTTTTCAAGTGAGTTATGATCATTTTTAATTTACACTATATTATATAACTTGCTAAAAAATTGAAATATCGTAAGAACACCGCATTCAAAATTACAAACACAGACAACGTTCTTAACACCAAATTTCATAGTAGGTCGATTTACTCTAATTTTTAAACGAACGGAGCTAAACATGATCTGCTGAGCGGAAATTTGCTATGTTGTACGCACTTGTAAGACGGAGACAACAAATGGCTGTGTAGCGTCCTCACAACAAGATTTAAACATCTTAGGTATGCATATAATTTTTATACCTTAAATCGTGGTTCGTGAATTCGTAATCAAACATTTGAAAAACGTTCAAAAACATTCGCATGAATGCAGTAGCATATTTAAGTTTTTGTCTTGAGAGGGGGGGGGGGTATGATTTTATCCAGTAGGCCCGCCTTTAAAGTTAGACTCCTTAAGTTAGGACTCCAAAATCTTTTGCATATTATATACAGCTTAAGGCCCTTTGATCCCCCTCCCACAATTAATACACCACTGCACGAATGTCGAACAAATAGTCATACACTGTAACTATTAAAAAAATAAATATTCTCCTTAGACATCTAGCCTTAGGCACGTGCCTATCTCTACAATACGTTAATCTGTAGTTATACATTATGCTAATACATATAAATAATTATTTACTATTAGGTTGGTAAATTTATTATAAACAATTTAAATTTAAAAGTGTTTATAAACAAAGTGATGGGTGGGTTCAGGACCCGGAGGTCACCCCTTTCCAGTACGGCAGTACCTACGTCACCACCCACATGGAATAGTGCAATGACAAACTGAGAAACATGTGCATATAATGTATATAGATAAAATTAATAATAAACAATAAATAAATAGATACACATTTTTTTCTTGTAATAATTAAATCATCATAAAAAAAAATTAATACTAGAAGAGTATCCCCTCCCCAAGTGTTAAGTACTTGAAATAATCAAACAAAAATTATCTTTTAAAAATCATAATCCTCGATGCAGTGACGAATCGTGATGTCTAGGTGTCACCTAGACACAGTAGCGCACACCACATTGATTAATATAGTTATAATAGTAAAATGTATTTTAATTTTAATTCAATATCTGTTGAACTGTTTGTATTCAGTTATTCTATAACACAAAATTCAATTTTAAAAACATTTGATATTCCATTGATAATATTATTATTATCAGGTCTAGGTATCGTTTACAATTTACATGACAATTATTATACTCCTAAAATGTAGTCGAGATATGCAATAAATACGCATCAACTAGTGTAGAGGTCAGAACACCGTCGGTTAATCTCTTTTCTATGACCGTCGGTCCGGGTAAAATACGTTCGGCCGTTGAGTGGCGGGGTTAACAAATAAAAGGGACCTTGGTGTACTTATAGTTGCTTACTTAGTATTCTTGTCTTAGGTTGCTTACTTGCTTATCTGTATTCTGTAACGATATCGCTGTAATGTTGTATTGACATTATTTTCCACGTCTCCACGACGGCACGACTTCACCCGTATTTTATATTTTTATTTTTTTTCATTCAAAAATCCGGAGTTTACCAATATCTTTTTTTTTTAAAGAACTTTTGCAAATTTGCAATAATTGCATCTACTTTAAACATCACGAGTCACCACTGTTTACACCACCAAATATTTTACCCACGAGCCGACACTGCCTCGATGTACCTCAGGCCTTTGATAGGATGTCACGAGTTCACGACTGTCTGCTATAAAAATTAAAAAATTCTTTCACCCAACATACTACATTATACTTAAATAATATCTTACAGACCATAACTTCCAGATCCACGATGGTTCTGCTGACTCTGAATTTGATATAGAATGAATTAGGTAGGGCAGGTGTTCCACAAGGTGAAATCTTCTCCCCAATCCTGTACAATATTTAAATATCTGATCGACCGATCATGCCAAACACTTTAGTAGAAGACTATGCGAACAAGGTTATAAAATCGGTACTTGTGCGTTATCGCGACTACCTTGATTTCGAACGTATATTATTTTATGCAACATATTTTTAATACGTTTATAATAATACAAAACTACCCAAAGCCAAAAGTCAATGTATTTATTGATAATATATTATGTCAAAAATTACGAGTAAAATTTATAAAATAAAATAAAATTTAGTAAAAATTTTAAAAATCGATTTGTGGTGGCCATTGTTTTGTAATACTATTAAGTAAAACGTTGAACTTGATCCATTGCCAAATAATCTTAACTGTACAAGTTATTACTACTACCAGCGTGACAGCATGGTTGTAGCTATATGTCTAAAAGTGTCCTAAAAGTTACCCAGCTAGTCTATAAAAATTGCGATTGAATTAGAAATAGAATCACGTATAAAACGGCGTCACTATAACCTATAATATTAGGTAGTCGCGATAACGCACAAGTACCATAAAATCATCTAGTGAAGATCCTACTATAGCCTCCACAAACTTATCTTTCATTAATGGAAGACTAGTACAAAATGTGGCGTTTTAAAATAAATCAAACTAATTAAGTTCATACTACATTCACTCTTAAACTAGCACCTTGTCCAGAAGTAACACTTTAAGGTACTCAAATCCCTCCCTCCTCAACTATAATATCTTGGTCCGATTCAACCGCCGTCTTACCTGGGCTCACCATATCCAAGCCAAAAGACTACAATAATTAAACTCCTGTTTAGGAATGCTAAAAACTCTAATCGTCAACAACAAACAGCTTACATATATGGGGCAATGCAAAAATCTCTAGTCTAAATAAAATACAGAGGTTCCAAAATATTACACTGAGGAAAATTACCAATTGAATTACCTACCATATAATCATACCCTACATAAAGACCTACACATGAGAACCATACATGAAAAGACCAAAAGTTACTATAAACAGTTCTACCTACCACCTACTCCTTAACACTCATCCATATCCACTTATTAAAAACTTAGCTACATTAGCCATCCCAGGAAACCCTCCTCGTCGCCTTACTCACAAATGGTGCAGATACCTGCTAGACAGAAATCTTTAACCCAGACAAACAAAAAAAGATTCAGAGTAAATAAATAAAAAACGAAAGTGTCATCAATGGGTGGCTTACTGACTTCTACATTCAAATTGTTCACATTTCCTTTTTTATGTAGCTAATACTCTTATTGTGTCTGCTGGTACAGATTGTTTATACATATAACAAAAAAAAAAACATTATAATGAGTGTATCTATCTTATAAAAATTATTTTCTTGATTAACAAAATCCCTTCACAATTCCCCCTACCCATTATCAAACTTTGTCAGTTGTCTTATTTCACACCAACATATTGCTGTCAAATGTCTCACAATTTTTATTTTGTTCGCTTCCAAAATTACATTAATTTGATATATTTTAGCAGGATATAGTATGTTTTAAATTTTATCTGCTTTCTGTTTACTACTATTAATTCAATGTTCCAATGCCCATTTTGGTTAAATTCATTTCAAGGTATTTAAAAGTATCTACTTATTCAAACGTATCACCATGAAAATTATTATTTTTATAAATACTATAATATTATTAAGTTGTTATCTCCCTGAGAAAATAAAGTTCAATGGTTGCACTCAGACATAAATATTACAAAAATATTGGTATTTTACATTTAAAAGAAAATACCATTTAATCAATATACAGGGGGACGGAGTGGCCGAGCAGACTATGGCGTTGGTTCTAATGCGTATCGTCATCGGTTTGAATCCTGGTCATGGGCATCACCACTCTCTCTGGGCAGGCAACTGTCTAGAGAGAGACCACCATCCCCCAAACCAAGCCTACTCACGGACTCTACGCAACACGAAAAAAAAAATCAGTATATCAAATTTATTTATTTATTTTGATAAAAAAAAAAATGCATTTAGTAAAATTCAAAATATAATATAATGTTGGTACATAATAAGTATAATAAATAATATCAAATATAATGTAAAATAAAAATATTTAGATGATTTATCTAGTTTTATGTAAACAGAAAAATGTTATAACAACAATGAAATTAAAAAATTGTTAAAAATAAAATAATAATTTCTATGAATGTGTAATCGGTTTTAATAACAAATTCACTTTGTTTACATACCTATCTAATTATTTCATAAAAAATAAATCACTGTAAACAAAAACATGAAGAATAACAGAGATCAATAATTTTCAACTACTATAAGAAACATAAAGAACTTTTTTATTTTTTGGTTTCACGTTTGAGAAAATAATAATATATTATACTAATTTATATAAAGCAAATATACACTATTACAAATGTAAGGATAGTAGATACATTACATAAAATAAATGACAATATGTTAATAATTCAAAATAGTGCTAGAGGTTTAATAATTATAATGATGCTGTTAGCTGATTCATAGTTTATTTTATTCAAATGGTCCTCATATAATTATTTTTAAGCTATATCAACATCATTAGTTATTGTTTGCAACCTCTTGGCTTATTTCCGCCAAAAAATTGAGTTATGTTATTTGGACCATTTTACAACCCAAGGTATACCCAAGGTATGAATCGAGTGTCTGTCCATGTCCAAACAACTGAAGTGATTTGTAATTTATTTACAATATAAAAAATTTAATCTATTTCATATTTAATACTTATTAGGTTAAGTTATTATTTCAATCAAATTTATAGGTCAGTATCATACCAAGCAGCTACTTGATTGTTGTCTTGAGGAGGTTCGGGTAAATCTCCTAGACGACCAAAATCAATATCATTAGCTGTTACTACGTCCATCGGACTACAGTTGGATTCTTGTTGAGAACATATTTCTAAACCTTGCATAGAGTCTATTGGTAACGTGTCATACCCTTAAAAATACAAAAACAATTGTTCATTATTTACAGATTAGATAGTTAAAGTTAGTACATTAGATTAATAGATTCATTATAATCTAAAGCCAATTTATTGAAAATTATATTTCAATGTCTCATAAAACAAATAACTTAAAATATATAATTTAATTGCATTTGTTAAAAGTTAGTCAGGAGTAAGGTATTTATTGTATTGAAATTACTTATATAATATAATATTATAGGTATTAATATACATAAAAATTTGAAAATTACCCATCAATTATTGTTTTACATACTGTAAATGTATTATATTTTGCTTTATCTTTGGTATTTGTTTCAATATATAATACGGGTCTTCAATAATCAACAAACCTTGTATTTATTTGAAGCCAGCGAATAAATTTAAGCACTTATGTAGTTATTTATAAACTTTTTTTATTAAAATTGTGGCCCACAATATCTTTTACAAATATTAGGTGGCCTGCTAGGTTCCTGCCCTATAATATGCTGCTATTAAGGTAGCTCACTCGTGAACTTCCAATTTGGCTTACACATTTTTATTAAAATATATAATATAAATGGTTGCCATTGAAGTTGAGTTGAGAGTTAATATATTTCAATATATTATTGTTTATAAAAAGGTTTAGTTAACAAGAAGATTTAACCATAGACAAGAAATTGATCTGTTGTATAAATAGAGAAGAGTGATCCTGTCTTATCTAGAGAGCAACTGTCTCTGTTACAAAGTTTTAAACTAGCAACGGAGCTTGACAACACTATCACTTAATCTCACTCATTTAAACTGTTCCCATATAATATATTGTTAATATAATGTAAATTTAACATATTCAATATTTATTTTTTTGAAACAAAAATGTATAAATATTAAATATTTTAAATGAGGAATTTATTTACTTTGTACTTACTGTTAATGTAGAATTGCATGCAAAATAAGCGCAGAATAATTAGTATAGTTAAGCAAATTCAGCCACTAGATCTAAAACATGTCTGTACCTGACTGTTGATGGTAGTTGTTACGTCTCATTGGGCCCATTCCGTTGTGAACGCTACCAAGTCCATGACTATACAAATCGTATGCGTCCTGTTTACAAAATATAAAAAAAATCTAACTACTGTACAAAAAAATAATAAAACAAATAATATTCCATGCCAACACTGCCTAGGTGTACAAAACACCATGCATCAACTTAGACAATTACATAATATATATGCATTTTTCAGATAAAAAGCAACAATGACATTTTACTGTTTATTCCAAAACATACCTCAACAAGCGATGTATGCCTCTGGCTAATAGAAACATTTTATATTAAATCAGACTTGAAAAAAAAATAAGTTATAATGATTTTAATTACCTGAAGATCAGGCCCCATTCCAAGATCATTAGGTGGCCATGTATTTTGATCTTCACGGCATAGCGAATTACTCAGCTCTGCTGATAACCGTTTTTTATAATCATTTGGTTTATCTTCTGACATTCGGAATAAAACTGCTGCTGCATATGTTGCTTTAAACACAATTATAAAAAAAAACATTATACAATTTTTTTAGTTATTTCATAAATAAAAATAATGAACACTTACCAACTCCTTCATTCCGGGAATGTAATAGTTCAGTAAGTGGTGCTGTAGCACCTTCTGCTTCAATCATATCTGCCCCATCTTTATCAATAGCTAACTCGCAGAGTGCACCAGCAGCCACTCGTTGAACATTTTCAATATCATTAAATAACAATTGAACTAATACTGCTATCAGTCCTTGTTGGGAGCGCATAAGCACTCGATTGTGTGATTCTCTAGCAAGAATATGCAATGCACCAGTAGTTCCTTCAACAATTTCTTCCATGCGCACTCCATCAGCATATACACCACCTGATTGTGATCTGCCAGATCCTGCTACACTACTATTTGTAGATGTCTATACAGTCAAATTAAAATGTTTATTTATAATTATAATTATACAGAGCAAATTGAAAATTGATAATATAATTAAATAAATAAATATTATTTATATGCATACAGTAATGTATTACATACCCTTTGAATATCTTGGAACGCTCTCATCAATAAACGTATTAAATGGTGAATTGCGCCGTGTTCTCTTAAAGGCACATGATTTCCTTGACACTGAGCTACATTTCGAATTAGTCCAATAGCAGCCTTGACAAGTGGCCAACGGGAAGGAGGTTGTAACAGTTTAACTATAACTTGAATACCTCCAATGTGGCGTATTGCATTTTGAGCACTATCCGATTCAACATGTCTAGATGTTAAATGTCTCAAAGCACACACCTGAAATGAAATAGATATTTTTTAATTCAAACAAATCATTAAAATTCTATCTCAACAATTAAATTTACAGCTGGTTCAGTTATTTCTTCACGGTCTCCAGCATTCATAATAGTTTGTACTAGTGCTTCAACACCACCCACTTGAACCACAGTAACTTTATTACGTTGATTATTACAAGTCAAATTTGATAAAATTCCAGCAGCACAGGTAACTACATTAACATCTGAATGATTTAAAGCAATTACCAACGACTGCAATAACTGTTCTAACCCATCAACCTTAAAAATAAAAATTGTATATTAGCAAACATATTAATATAATATAATCTATATTAATAAAATTCAATGTGTATGTGTAAGTGTATCTGTAAGCAATCCACAGTCAAGTCTATTGTATTCATGGCTCTGAAATTTGGTACATAGGTAATCCTATACCTGAGGATATGCACCATGGAGCCATTTTTTAATATTTTGTATTAAAGAGCTCACCAGGGATCTATTGACTCAAAAATAAATATTTTTTTGTTTGTATAATTGCTTATAGAAAATAAAAATGAAATAGTAATTATATTTTTAATTTGATCAAAACCACCCAAATGACTGTGTTAAAAATATGAATAGCTTACTTTTAACGGAGTTTAAAGACAATGTAAATCCACTGTCATTATTTAATTTATCGCGATCAACACTGTGCAAGATCAGTTATAATTGATTAATATTTATGAAAATAATTAATATGAGCAAGATCAGCTAATATATGATATGATTTACAATTCCAACATAAATATATTTGAATATAAAATACCTTAGTTCCGGCGTCAGACAAGTTACGCAAAGTCCATAACGCATTTTGCACCAAACGTTGGCTGCCATGTTGTAAATGCATTGCAAGAGCTTGCATACCACCAGCTTCCACAATTGCTGGTTTGTTACTTGAACACACTGACAAAACTAAACAGAAAATGTATTTATTTATTAAATTTATAACGTTAAATATTAAATAATATAATTAAATACCTTTCAAAACTCTAGATGTTGTCCACAGAAGCTTCTCGTAGTCATATGAACGCATAATACGTACAAGTTCAATGGGTCCTTGTGAGGCAAGAATAATTAATTTACTTTCTTGATTACCATATGCTAATATTTGTAAGCAATCAGTTATGATTGTCAAAAATTTAACATTGTTACGTTGCAAAAGCGCTACCATTTTTTGTAGACCTCCAGCAAGACGAACTGCCATTTTTGAACCCTCTTGGTGTAGCAATAAATTATGTAAAGTTGTTATAGCATAATATAATATAGACTCAACAGGAGAACTAAAAAATATATGTATATATTAATAAATAAGTTAAATTAAAAATTAGTTACTAATTACTAATTAGTATTTACCTAAGTAGTTTAACCAAAGCCGGTATCCCTCCACTTTTAAATATAGCTAAAAGTCCTTGTCGATGATGTGATAAATTGTGTAGAGTACCAACTGCACCTTTAGTCATTTCTAAATCATTACTATTTGATAATGCTTTCACTAATGCAGCAACCATCTAGACATAAATCAATCATGAAAAAATGTTGAAATTAAATATGAATAAAGAAAAATTAAATTTACTTGAGGACTATTCATGATTGCATGCCGTGATGCTTCTTTTTTTGATAATTGGTGAACCATCATGGCAGCTTGTGATACAACAACTTGGTCTTCGTCATTCAATAATTTTATGAGTTCTGGTATAGCTCTAGTTGCTAAATCAGCATCATCCTAAAATATAAAAATGTATATTAAAATATTTAATGTCGCCTATAGTTTACAATTTAATATTAAAAAATGTTTAACTTAGTATTTACCTGATAATTAATCAAATTAACTACGGCATGTTTAAGCATTTGACTTGGCTCAGCTAACCGTTGGACAGCCGTCAACTGTCCTTGATTGAATTGTGTAGAAGGAATCTCAATTCCTTCTTCGAGTGTTTCTGGAAACATTGCTGCTCGTACTCTTTGGGTACGTGACTGACTCAGTTGTTGATTCATTTCTGGAATTACATTTTATTTTTTATTTATTATTTTAGATTAATTATAGATGTTTGGTATCTAAATATAATTATGCTATTAACCATCAACTTGATCTTGAGTAAACCCATGTGAAAATCCTTGATTAAGTTCATAGATCAGTTGGTCTCGTTCTAAATCATCTTCTTTGTCGGTGATAGAATGCGCTTGGGTGGTTCCACCAGAGTGGATACCGGACTCTGGCAAATACTGGCCACCTTGTTGCCACATCATGGCTGTATCCTTTGAATAACCCGTGTTACTCGGCACTTAACAAATTTTAACATATGAAATTAATCTATGATTTATGATAGATGAAGTTATAATAGAAAGTTCTTTGGCAATTATACTTACACACTCGTGATTGATACATTCTGTTGGAGCTACAACAAAAAATTAATAAAATAATACTGATTAATATAATACTGGTAAGGTAATTTACATCATTTTTTTGTAATATAATTCCACAATGGTAATATGGTATTCCTATGGATTGTATGACTCATCGTACATGTTTAGTCATACATCGTTTATCAAGTATTTGATACGATTTGTACAGTAGGTACCTATATATGATTCAACTATAGAACAAAGATTTAGGTATCTTATAAAAAAATATTAAAGACATAGACATAAGTCTACACAACTTAGGTTCCTCAAGGAGACAACAATCCGTAACGGGACGGGAAGCGAGTAGAATTGCTCGATGTTAGTGGGTAACGGATGGGATTAATATTATATCGAGTGAGACAACGACGTCGCATCGAGGACACTTACTTTTGAACGATATCCGGAACAGCAGCTATACAATCCTCCGACGGAATAGAGGAGACGATGAACGGAAAAAAAAAATTAAAATACGCAACACTTAAACATCACTATGCCGCGAAGATCGGAAATGTTACTGCCGTGGATCGCGTAATATCGTTCGGCGCTATCAATTCTTCTACGATAATTCTTTCGCTCTGAGTCACGTCCGTCCGCGGGAGTAGAGTTTGACGGAGAACAAAATATGGCCGAGTAGGCGTACAATCACAACAACAATAATAATAATAATAATAGTAGGAGAGACACGGAAAAAAAAAAGACGACAAGAACGGATTACGGAATGCTCGAGAGAGAGGTGGGGGCGGCGAACGCGAGCACTGCACTCCGAACAGGATATTATGCTTACATCAGCACTAAAGCAGACGAGTCGGCGGTGGGTATAGGGGTATTACTATTTACTACGAAAATACTACGCCAGTCGGTGGACGGGTCGATACGAATATTTTCGACGCCAAACACGGTTTCCGTCAGTGTGACCGCCGCCGCGATATTATCGGGCACAAAAAAGCGGTAGAGGTTTATTATTGTTATTACTATTGTGTATATTAACTCACATTGTACATTACAATATAATCGCATCGCGAGTCGCGTAGTTTTGTAGTTGTGTGTGTAGGTCCCACCATTGTCCACTGGCGTGTACCATATTTGAGTGTGTAGTGTGTACTGTGCACTTCGTATTACGCGGTCCAGACGTGGAGTGTGCTCTCGCTTATATATATATATATATATACATACGTATTGTATATAGGTAGAGTGACAAGTGTACTACCGTCAGGCTGCCACGGCCCGCGGAGGATCCTTCTTACACCCCCGGTGCATAGTTGTACAACTCAGTACACACCCGGGACAGGACAAACTGGAATACCTCCCCAACGCCATTTTGTAGCGCTTTAACTCCGATCTCCGTACGTTCGTTGTGTTTGTACGTTTTTCGGCGGTCGTTCGTTCAAAACGAGAGACGATCGAAGCTGTTCCGTTCGACGACAGACGCGAGAGAAACATTAAATCAAAAAAAAAAAAAAACATAAATACCGAGAAGACCCCGATAACAACGAGCACTTTGGTATCATATTATTGTCTTGCGCGGCGCCCGGTCGAGTGCAACGTCCAAAAAAACTTTGCACGTCAGCGAGTGAGTATCAATCTATTGTGCTGTGGCCAGTGAGTTGCCTATACGGTCGTACACCTGCCGACCACCATGAGCTATCAACCCAGAGGAAGTACGTATTTTTCATGATGTTTCAGTTTTTTTTTTTTTATCATAATTCTTGTATACTTCATATCTATGTATAATATACATTGTAATATCTGCGTGTACACACAATAGTGTCCGGCAACATGGTGAACCCGATCAACGAGACTATGGACATCAAAGATCCGTCGCTGGTGTGGCAGCAGAGCGGCCAATATTTACCAGACTCTGGCATACAATCCGGAGGTAGCACCCAGACACATTCTATAACCACCAAAGAAGATGATATGGAGAGGGACCGACTTTTGTTTGATCTCGATCAAGGGTTTCCTCAATCTTTTCCTCATGACCAAGTTGAAGGTATGATGATTAAATTATCGTTGTCGTGTGGCAGTAGATATTTTATGTTTTGTTGTTTTCAGGCATGAACCAACATTTAGGTCAAACATGTGGTGAAAATTTAGAAGATGAAGTGGAAATGCCCACCCAATTCAATGTCAACAGTGCTGCAAATGTACAAAATATGACTGGACCAAGCCAAATGTTGAAATATGCTGTTGTCAATTTGATCAACTACCAAGATAATGCCGAACTTGCCACCTGGGCTATTCCAGAATTAATAAAGTTGTTAAATGATGAAGATCAAGTCGTTGTATCACAAGCTGCCGTTATGGTTTATCAACTATCTAACAGAGAAGCTGCTTTGCATGCAATTATAAACAGCCCACAAGTATAAATCTATTCTCCTTTAAAATAATTTAAGAAGTATTTGTTTTAAAGTCAAAAAACTTAAAATAAAATTAAATCTTATAGATGATTGGTACATTAGTTAAATCTATATCAAACAGCAATGATTTGGAAACTACAATTGGTGCAGTTGGAACATTACGAAATTTGTCTAATCACCGTCAGGGCTTATTAGCAATTTTCAAGAGTGGAGGAATACCAGCTTTGGTAAAATTAATGAGGTGATTTAACATTGTCTTACATAAATCTAGACCAATAATATTATGTATATATTATATAATATATTATGACATTTTTGTGATCTTATTTTATTTTAAATCTGTTTAATAGCTCTCCAGTTGTAACCATTTTACGAGATGCTGTGATAACTATTCATAATTTATTATTGCATCAAGATGGTTCTAAAATGGCTGTTCGTGTAGCTGGTGGTTTACAAAAAATGATATCTTTGTTGACATTCAAGTCAAATAGCCATTCGATTACTGTTAAGTTTTTAACTATCATCACCGATTGTCTGCATATTTTGGCTTGTGGAAATCAAGAAAGTAAATTGATAATTCTAGCTGCACAAGGACATGTTGAGCTTGTGCGTATTATGCGTTCATATAATTATGAGAAATTATTATGGCTCACTTGTCGTGTTCTTAAAGGTATAAAATAGTTATAATTTATAATTATCTAAATATTGTTGTATTCATTCCTATATTTAAATGTTTTATACATTTTTAGTTCTTTCTGTGTGCTCACGAAACAAGCCAGCTATTGTGGAAGCTGGTGGAATGCAAGCTTTGGCAATGCATCTTCAACATGACAGTCAGCAATTAGTGTATAATGTTTTATGGACTTTGAGAAACTTATCAGATGCAGGAACAAAGGTAATTCAAACAACATTGAATATATTGATTAATTGTGTAAATAATAATATACATTTAAATTTAAAATTGTATGTCATAATATTCTGAATATTTAAATTTATGATACTTTTTATAGACTCAAACTATTATCTTCTAACTGTCAGGTTCCCTCATACATCAATTATTGTTTAATTTTGGTGGTCTCTAAAACAAATAATTAACAAACAATACAATATTCTACAAATTATACAATTTTCTTTAACTCGTAAAAAATAATATACTATGTGTATATTACATTATGGATGTATAATAATTTTTCAATATTTACTCTAAAAGTCATAAATTATAGTTCGTTCAAAATTTTAGGTTGATGGATTAGAACAACTATTGCAATCGCTAGTTGCAGCATTGGGTCACACAAATATTAATATTGTAACTTGTGCTGCTGGTATATTATCAAACTTGACTTGTAATAACCAGAGAAATAAATTGACTGTATGTCAGTTTGGAGGTGTTGAAGCTCTTGTACGAGCAATCATGAACGCTGGAGATAATGAAGAGATAACTAAACCTGCTGTAATATTTCATTCACATATTTTTCAACTTTAATTATTTATAAATTATCATTTTTTTTTCTCTTAGGTTTGTGCTTTAAGACATATAACATCAGGACATGCTGAAGTTGAAAACGCTCAAAATGCTGTTTGTCGATCAGGTGGGGCTCAAGTTGTGGCCAAGCTATTACAACCATCATCTCATTGGCCTCTTATCAAAGCTGTAATTGGTTTGATAAAAAATATAGCGCAGTGTAAAGCAACTCATGGATTACTTCGTGAACATAATGCCATACACAATTTAGTTGGACTTTCAATGCGTGCTTTCCAAGATCTTCAGAATGTAATTATTTTTATTAAATGATTCATAATGTAATATTTATAACAATCTATTTCAGCATTCGAATACTAGTGTAAAACCGGAAGGAGTCCGAATGGAAGAGGTTATTGAATGTGTTATTGGAACGTTACACATATTAGCTAAAGAATCGCAAAGTCGATCAATAATGCGTTCTCAGCAAGGATTTATGGCTATATTAATACAGTTATTATTTAACAACTTTGAAAATATACAACGTTTAGCTGCTGACACACTAAACGAGTTAGCTGCGGATAAAGAAGGTGCTGATATGATAGAAGCTGAAGGAGGAACTGCCTCACTTAGTGAATTATTACATTGTGGAAATGAAGCTCTCGGTTAGTATTTTTTTTTCTTTCTAATTTAAAACAATATGTAAAATCAATATAATAATTTGTATATTTTTCTAGCTACATGTGCAGCTGCTATTTTATCTAGGGTTTCTGAACATAAATTACAAAAATGTCTGTCTATGGAACTCAGTAACTCATTATTTAGTGAAGATCAAAATTTATGGCCATCTGGTGATCTTGGTATAGCACCAGATCTTCAGGTATATATTAATAGGTTTAACTTTTTATTAGTGTGCAGATATTTGATAAAACATAAGAGTGTGAGATATTCATCTTCATAATATTTATCTATGAACATTCCGTATTGGTAAGTCTAGTAATTAAATTAGATGTGTGTGTTACAATATGATCCACAAGCTAGTTGTGTTACATTACAACAACGTAATTCCTGCACATAGTTCAATATACTTTTATCAATACATCCATGTTTAGCTTGACACCATATTTTGTATTTCTATTACAGTATTATTAGTACCCAGGTATGATTGTATGAAGTTGTTTTATGTTTTTTAGTTAGGCATTATAAATATTAGAAAATTTGCACACTTGTACATTGTTTGAGCTTTTGTGTGTTTTTCAACCAACAGGACATGATAGGTGCGAACGAGTATGATATGTATGGTCAAGGATTGAGCACTGTCTACAGTGGTGTAGGGTCACCCAAACACAGTGCTTCAGGTACACTTTAAATACAAAAACCACTGCTTGAATGTATTTTCATAATAGATAACATAATATTGCTTTAGCTCACTTTTTTTTTTCGTCGCATTGCTTGGGGATTTGGTAAGTTAAAGTACTACCAAGTACCAACTAAAATGACTAATATATTTTTATTATATGTTTTGTAAGTATTTTATTATGATAATTAGGGATGGTTTAATCTTAAGTGTTCACAAACTCAACATTTTTAATGGTTAAATCTTTAAAAATCTCAAAGTATAATAGTACTGTCTACACTTGACAAGGAACTGTCATTTTCAAACATTTCAAACTTTATTATGCCTGATCGGTTTGATGTATGAAATGTATGAATTTGAACTTATATTTTTCTCGAATTACTTTCTTTGGTGTGTGAAAAATTAAAAAGCTCAAATACCCATCCTTAATTATAATCTATAATAATATAACTTGTAGATTTATGTGAACTATAAATGACTTGAGATAATAATATCAACTAAATATTCCAAACTATTAAAATTGTATACATTTTTTTATTTGAATTTTATATCAAAGTTAAAAACAGAGTATCTAACTTTTGTAGGTATCTAGTTTTTCATAGTTTTCTTTGAAACTGATAAACAGAGCTCGGAAGTTATACCACTAAAAAATATATTTTTTAGCACTTAAATAATATCATTGTTTATATGCTGTATTATAATATATACCATCTATGTACAAAAAAAGAAAATATGTTGAATGACATAAAAAAAAAACATTTACAATTATTTTCATTTTTATTCTATTAAATTACTTTTTTGTCATAATTTACCTCTAGTATATGCTCACTGTTCATGAATTAGGTACTGACTGTTCTTTTACTAAAAATATAATTCACTTAATTAAAATAGGGGAAATTCCAAAAATTTAAATTTTAGATTATCAATATGCAAATAATTAAAAAGTTCATCAAAATTTGTTGTTTGATTTCATTCAAATATGAAAATAAACCTAAAGATAATACTCAACATTCAAGATAAGTAAAATTTCACTAAAACCCGTAAACAAGCAAACATTCTGTATAAAACATCAAATAATTGTAAAACTACTTCAGATGTTCTAAGACCAAATAAAAAAAAATATTAATTTACTAGAACTCCTTAGCCCTGTTGATAAGAAGCCTTGCGGGAAGTTATTTTTTATTGATAGATATACACAATGCACGGTATATACTTTTAAACGGGCTCTGAAATTATTTTTATAATTGTAACACAAATTCTTGTATATGGCAATTTGATATTTATTATTTATTTTTATTTATTTAATTGGTAATAGGAGATTAATAGGTACTAACACAATCTTTTAATACCTACTGTGCTTTCAACTCGCTTAATATTACCTATATTCCAATAATTCTTAAACTTTAATATTTTTCCATCCATGTAACTTTTGCATAGATCATAAAACATTAAATATATAATATATCTAAAATACCTAAAAAAAATATATGTATTAATTTTACTTACACTACTAACAGTTGAAATGATTTTAATGCTATATTATGGTTTATCATAATACTGTATATTTTTGTAATATTTCACATGTTTTTCAGGGTATGACACGCTACCCTTAGATTCAATGGAAGGATTAGAAATTTGTCCTCAACAAGATTCCAGTTATGGCTCAATGGATGTCGATTTTGTTATTCAAAATGACATGACTTCTTTGCCACTCTAACGATGAGATGAACAATGGCATGTATTTGAAATTTATTTTCAAAGTGTATACGTTTGTTTTAAATTATTTGGATTACTGATTTATGTTATAAATTTAGTTTTTATATATGCCATAAGTATAAATATCGTTGAATATGGGAATGTACTTACAGATGGATATAATTTAATATTTTAAGTTTAAATCAATTATTGACTGTTTAATATTTAATCGCTAAATCCCAGCAATAGTAAGACCGAAAAATAAGTATAACGTAAAATGAACTTCTTATATTAGTGTTTTATTTATCATTGAGACTTATTTGAAATAATTTTTTTATTATGTGTACTGTGTAGTATGTAATTTTACATTATTATTAAATTTGAATGTTTAAGGCTTCAACTGTTGCAGTTTATTTTATGTTTATTATTTTATTTTGTTCATGTATCCACAAATTATATCCCAAACTTCTATAATAGATTTATAGAAAACACTCATTGTATTTAGTTTAGTATTAATAATTGTGACTTAATAGTATGGGTAAGAATTAATAAGGACAAACGTTTTCTTCTTCATATTATCTATAAAATTAATATTAAATAATATAATATAATTTCAAAAGCAAATGAAAATTATTCAAATGTTTACCAATGTACATAGAAAACCATAGAGTAACCTCAGGCGGAGACTGACATTTATCAGGTTTGGTCTGACCACAACCCTTGATTTAATAAACTTTCATACAACCTTTTCTGTATGTTGCTGTGTTCAAAAATTTATAAAATTCTATTATAGACAATTAACTTTTATTTGATATTCACCAAACAAATAAAATGTATTTATCTACCTATGCAATTATTTAGTTAATACTTGTTTAATAATTTTTTTCATGTTCACAAGTTGACCGTCATATAGTCAACTGTCAACTTAAGTAAACTTTGTTTATTTTTAGGTACAATTAGGGCCAGATCAAATACTGGATTTTTTTTTAGGTTTATTGAGTCAAGTAGATACATTATAAGTTATGACAAATCATAAATATTACGTGACACTTTTTTTTTTAAATATATAATTCAAATAATTAACAACCACTAGGTATATCATCTTCTCAAAATAAATATATAATTTCAATAAATTAAAAACTAAATAAAAATTATATCACAGAAAAAATATTTAGTATATTAGATATTTAGTTACACACAGTTTAATAAATTTATGAGCTAAACTAGACAACATAATACTATTCTAATACAGGGTTATATGTGTTAGTCAACTCAGTCGTTAACTGATATAACTCATCAAAAAATACATCTTTTTGGACTAATTGTTTGTAATGAGTTTCTAATGTGTAAAACGATTGATATAATTTCTCATTTCCTTGTAATTTAACCTTGCATAATTTTTGCAATGCTAATAAAGATTTTCCGGACGCTTCAACCATATCATGGTTTTCTTCATCGAGTGGTATTTGGTTAGAGAGTATAATAAACTCATTCCCTAAAATGTTGCACCTTTCCAAAAGATTAAAATGTGAATATTCAATAAAATCTAACAGAATATAATTATTTTTAACATACCACCCATATTGAACAAGTATATCTTTCAAGTGCAAATCATCATACTGACGAACTCTTTCAGCGGCCTCGGTGCTTAACTTCTTATTAGTTTCTTCTTTGAATGTTAGTTTAGCATCTTCGATTTCTATAGTTAAATCTTCTAAAAGTTGAGTAACTTTTAACTAGCATGAAAAAATAAAATATTCTTAAGTTTCAGAAAAATATAAATAAATAGTCAGTACTATTAATAATATAAATTAAAAAATTGTCACCTTAAGTTTAGTATTTAATTCGGTTGTAGGTCTTTTAAATACAGACATGAAAGTTTGAATACCATTATTATCTATTAGTTGTTTTTGTGCTAAGGGAAATCGTCTAGTAATTGATGATAACGCAAAGATACAATTTTTTTGAACCTGTGTAAAAATATAATAAGAACTATGATTGATCAAATTAAATAAAATAAATATTTATTCAAACGGTTAAATATATATGTACTTACAGGAAATGTATATTCATCATCAATATATTTTAATAAAAGTGGTATAACATGACTTTCTAAAGAGGCAATTTGAACTTTTTGATTATTAGAAGCAGCAGCACCAAGGAGCAGAGCTCCCTGGGCTTTCATAAAACTGGAATTACTATTAATACAAGGAATTATAATTAATTGTATCCTGAAAAAAAGTAAATTATGAATTAATGGTAAACCTAATAATTAATTTAAAAAGTAAAAGTGATTAATACATTATTATACAATTTAACTTATTGTTTATAAGGTTTAATCACATTCACTAAACACTAAAATAAGATAACACATGCCCTTTATTTTTTACAAAAACCTCTGCTGTATCAACTTGATGTAAAAGATATTCAAGATCAGTTAAAATATTCTGAAGATTTGTATCACTATCTTCATATAATTTTAGTTGTTCTTGAAATTTTTTAGAAAGTTCATCCATGATATCCATATCACTTTTTATAGTCATATTTAAATCTTTAAGATCATCTTTAAGCTCTTCATATGATCTAAATTTGTGTGAATTATCAGGTAGACTCTTTGTATCTTTCTGTAAATACATTTGACAACGTTTAAATTTGTATCTAGTAAAATAGTGTTTATTTTTAGTACAACACATAAACTACTTACAATATTCTCGGGGTTATTAGAGTCTGTAACGGACAAACTATTTGTATTGTTATTTTTATTGTCCTCAATTAATTTAGCTTTTTTTTCGCCAGTCTGAAGATCAATTTGTACATGAAGTCCGGGAGGAATAGGTTGATCTGTAGAAATAAATAAATATTATTACTATAAACAATAATAATTTACATATTTTAAATTAATTATATAAAGTAGCAAAATGCCGACTTGTAAAATATTTACATTAGTCTAGGATTACATATGATGAATGAGTCAATTGCTCAAATTATAAGCATTAATAATGTAAGATGGTATTTAACTATAAACTAGGGTTTCCATAATTTCAGAGCTTAACCAGAACAAAGAAAAATATTTGGAAAACATAATAATTTAAATTACCAACACAGAATAGTATTTTAACATTGCAATATATTTTAATGAATGCAGATATTTGTTGAGGTATCATGAGGCACAACTAAGAAAAGTTCTAATCTAACCCTATATTTACCAAACATTTTTGAGGAATATTAATATATTGAATGAGAATAAATTCATAGGACTACAGTAGCTAAATAATGCAAAATTGTATACCTTCATCGATTATTCGCCATTCGTTGGTTGGCACAAACTCTTTAGGCTTATTGAAAGTTGTCTCATTTTTTGTAGATTCCGCCACTGTTTCAACAACCATTTCTTCGGGCTGGGGCAGTACCCGGTCCCAGTGATTAAACACTGTGTCCAGATACCAAATTCCGGCAAGCGAAGCTGCTACAAGAATCGCCGAGAATAATTTGACTAAGGACATTTCAATCATTTTCTTAACGATTGTTTTACGTTCACTGAACGTGCAGTAGATGAGTAAAAATTTGAATCTATCAAGAGTAGACGTGTTACGCGCAGGTTGATTTTATGGGTTCGTCTAAAATTAAATTAACTGTCTGTGCAAATATTGAAACAAAATATCATCACACATTAGTAGGAATACTGACGGTGTTGTCATAAAAAAAAAAAAATTTAATATGTTAAATAATGTTCAACTGTTTAAGTGAATATGTATCGTAGTTGTTGTTGTTGTTTTATTATTGTTTTATTTTCAGATTTTAGTTGGTTTTTTAGTTTTTACACGTTACTGAAAAACCAAAATCCGAACCGTGTGCAGATAACGCGGCAATTAAGCATCCAATGAAAAACGAACAGATAAGGCGAATACGACGGGCGTACCATGCGTTCGGTTCTAACTTTTTTTCCTCTCTTAGCTACGGCCCCACTGACCCGGCGTGGCGTCCGTAGGTGGCGCCACGGATGGTCGGGCGGAATGGACAGACAACGGATTTTGTTTACCGGCAACGACTACGGCGACGACGACGAAAACCGCTGTCGGCCATTACTGTTGCAGTTGCCGTGCCGTACACATTGTGCGCAATTGTCAATTTTAACAGTATTCTTTTTTACCAACAACGCGTTTTTACTTCAAACGCGTCGCAACTCAAGCTTAAAACATTTTCACGTCGATAAACAGTCGAAACGTCAAAATGACTGAAGACTACTTTTGGGGTGAGTATGATGGCCGCGCGAAAATTTCGCGTTTGTCGATATATTTTAGCATGGTCGCGCACTCCACACGTTGCCGATTTTTTTTACGCTTTACTTCCCCCCCGTCTACGTCGATAACGATTTTATGCGTTTTGCTCCGACTTTTTTCCTCGCGTGGTTTACACGTTTCCGGCGAATGTTTTTAGTCGAACGTGTCTGCGGCTCGCGATTTCTTTATCCCTTCGAGTGGCCCCCGCCAAACCAAAACCTAAAAGTCACATGGTCCGCGCACCCCGCTCTTTGTGCGCGACAACATTTTCCCGGCTAAAATATCGTTCGTTATTGTTCTCGCTGTCGACGTAATGGAGTCGTTCGGCGGCGACTTATATTTTATTTTTCATTGCCTCGTGCGCGGCCGTTACAGGCTATTTCGGTTTTTCTCCGTCGGACGGAGACGCGTGTCGTCGATTAATTTTTTTCTACGATTTGGCTCGTGCCCGACAAGAGTTATTCTTCTCTTTCGTGTATCGAGCTCGACGACTTCAATTTTACCTTGCACGCCTTCCCGTGTCTTGTGTGGTGGACATGACGACCGTTTCAAGGCGAAAGAGCGACCTCCGAAATTATAATTTTCTATCCCGCGCACCCGATTTTCCGGTTTTTAATTTTGGTTACGTGATGATGTGCTTTCACGCTATTATCATAAGTAACGACAACTTACCAATTTAGGTCAACGGGGCTGTGCCACAGTGTTAGTATTACCATTAATTTAAACAGTGCCTGAGAATTACTAGACATTCGCTAGTATTAAAAAGACTCACAGAGATGTTTGGACCATATCATTTACATGGTTCATAATCCAGGTGTGGAATAATTTTTAACCGGTTTAGCCTAAGGAATTTGTATATTGGGGGTTGCTTCAAAGTGCATCTTTGTGTAAACATTAATAATATATATATGTTCAAAAAAATTATAGGAGTTACTTTGGATAAGACTAAGTGTACCGAAGTGTGGGATCCTGATGTAAAACCTGATGCCAATGACAGTTCTCACGTTTTCCGGGGTGAACATACTTTGCTTGTTAAACAGGTTTGTAATCAAAATTATTCTTTGTTTTCTTGACAATTTGTACAAATACGTTTTTTTTTAGGCTGTTCTTGGACCAGAAGTACCAGACGATGAAGTTAATGTAATCGAAGTGGAAGCAATGGGTTACAAATCTGATATTAAGTTCCCTGTTGTTGTATTGAAGGGAGGTACTGGCCATAGTCAATGTGTACTTGATCTTTTGTTCCCAGACCCCCCAGTTACATTTAAACTTGTAAAAGGCAATGGTCCTATTCATCTGTTGGGAAATCACTCGGTTGGTAGTAAGTATTAATAAGCGGTGTTTATTTTTTGTTTTTTGCAATGATGAATTATTTTTGGGTAATTTGCGTCTGATTAAGAATCTGATGAACCTTTTTTATTTTCTGAGCTAAATTGTTTATATTTGTAATTTACATAAAATGATGGTTATTTATAATATTAAAAATTTACTTGGAGTAGCTGGTGAAGGAATGGCTGATGAAGAGGATGATGATGAGATTGATGAAGAATTTGAAGAAGAGGAAGAGGAAATTGAAGAAGAAAAAAATAGTGTAAGTAGATTCATACTGGTTTTTTTAAATTTTTATTTATACTATTTTAACCGTTTTATTATAGGTAGATGAAAAGAAACGTAAAATAGCTGCCAATTCTAATTCAAAGGGAGGTAAAGCAGCTAAGAGGCCTAAAATTGATAACGAAGTAGGTAATTGTATTTTTGTAATTTGGTATCATAAGCTTAGTTAAAATGGTTAATTTAATATTTACATAAGTTCATTTTGGAATAAAGTAGTTTTCACATAAAGTTCAGTAATATATGAACAATTTCTGTATTCAATCTGGAATTTGGGGCAATGCTAAGCATTTTTTTTTTTATTTTTATTATTCATGAACATCTAATAGTGATTTTCAATAATATTTCATAATTTATTACAATTTTGGTGCCACTGAAAGCTTCTGGACAGCAACCAAAATCCGCTAAACCTGCCCCAATGCGGGCCTTGAGTGAACTGCGGAGCTCATTGGTATTCATTTGGATGGTCCAAGAAGTTGCTCTCAGTGGCAGGGGTGTAACAGAAAATGTTTTGGGGCTCCTTCTTCAATAGTCTGGTTAAATATTAATTAAAAAATAATGTTTCATGATTAATTTGAACATTTGTCGACCTCTGATTTCCCAATTATGTATGAAAAAAATTTAGTAAATATATTCACATTTTCATAGGTACTAATACTTTGTTTTGTTTTTTTTTTTGTTGCAGAGTAATTAAACTCAAACATCAGGCTCTTTAATGTTCCTGGATGTGTAAATTCCAATGAAACAAGAGACACTGTCCTCTGGTGTTAATTTATTTAACAATTAAGGTTTTTTAATTTCAAATTGTTTTTTTTTTTAGTCTGACCTTCTGTATGTAATAGTTAGACATTTAACTTATAATAAGGATATCCTATCTGTTATCCGCATATAGAAACATCCAGAATGTTGAAGTTACTAAAATTATATATTCATAATATCTGATGTATTTTTTTTATTTTTTTTTATTTAAGCTCTCCACTTATACAATATAAATACAATGTCTTGTTTTAAATTCAAATTTTTTACCACATTTACATTAATTTAATTATTTTTTAAAATAAAGTTACATATCCTACAACTGGTTTAATGTGTAGCATGTTATGTATGGTGAATCATATGCAGTGGTACAAAATTTTGATCCATTTCTAGTGATGAAATGGCATCCCATAAACATGGCATCTTCTTTCATATAGCAATATACTAATGTAACTGTCTGAAATGGTTAAAAAAAAAAAGGTAGCGACATAGGTAATTTGCAAAATATGTTGGTGTTCATAATTATTACTGTAGAGCTGATTTTCCAAACTCTAATCCACGAGTCTTCAGATACACTCAATAACAAATCTGCGTCTTTAGCTGCTGACATTGATGTAACGCATCTAGCGTGTGCAGATACCTGAACTATCATTGTTAGCTGATCTTCTGTATCTCCATTTACAAGTTTGACGGTTGGGTCAAACATGCGAATTGTTCCACATCCGTAACCTACTGCCATTAGTCCGAGTCTAGTCATTTCTGTTGTAGTGCACGGGTGTCTAAAAGACAGGCTGTAAGTCATCAAATGTTCATACTTGATACTTTGATGTATTATGTGAAATATATAATGATGAATGGCAAACTGTGCTAAGTGCTATTATATTTGTGTTGTACCAACCCCCCAAAAAAGTTTGTTCGAGCAATGATCATCAGTTCTCCACAATCAATTTGTGAAAGTACTGTACAACCGGATTCATCACAAGACACCAAATTATGTTTGTGTGACGACATATCTGTGATTGGAGCCCCGTGGAATAGCTTTCGGTCTAAAAACACCACTTGTCCATCTTCGTCTGGTCCGAACACTCTGATTGAACCGTTACTATTTCCTATGGATGTAATTAATTGTTATAAGTTTATAACCTTACAGAAATTTAAACTGAATTGACGCACCGACACACAAATAAGTGCACTCGAACGCAGCTATCCCTTTTGCATATTTTTCCTTCATGTTTTTGTCCTCGCAGTTGTGTGCATAAATGCGTTTGAACTGTTTGTCGCAATCATAAATGATAAGACCTTCTGAACAAGTGACTACTAAACAATTTATGTAGCCAAGTGTACACCAGAGTATCTGAAAATATAAACCATAATAATGGTTTCAGCATTGTGTGTAAACAATTGGTACAAATATTTATAGACATAAGTACCCAAGTATGTAGTTGACATTATACTAAGTTAAAAGAGTTTAGGAAATGTCTTTTTCATAAATGAGTAGCAAGTGGTTGAAAAGTGGATAATTTTCTTTTCAGTCAACAGGTTGTATGCTTGTATCGACTAAGTCTAAAGAGGATTGATTCGTCATTTTAATGATGTAGTTTATCATAGAATCGTTAGACTTTTGATGCTTGATCATGCCTGCTCGTGATATGGAGGGCGTTCAATTGCTAACAGGTATCTACCATGGAAAATTGGTTATTGACTAGAAATATTATATAATATTGCCGGTCAATTTAAGATTTTAAAAAATTTCTTCCCGGATCCCAATACTGTTTTTATAATTATTAATAATGCAAGGATTTTTAAATCATTTTACTTGTGTGACGTCGGTCTTCGTGTCGAGACAATACTGCTGAACATTGGCTGCATTATCCGCGGAATTATCTGTACCCACCACGTGAACCGTTTGCCGGTCGATGACGGCAAAATCGTGCAGCGCCTTTTGATACTTGGACACGTTTACGGCAACATTGTTCGTGACCGCCGACACAGTGCCTTTGACGAAAATTTGTTTTTCCTTTGAATATAACATTAGTTGTCCGTGGGTGCCGGGTTAATTTGTGACCTAAATATATGATTTTAATAAGTTTAAATTAAAAAATCCACTAGGCTCTAGCTATTTGTTCACAAAATTACAGTAATATATTATAAAGTGCAGTTATTACAGTCTTACGGTAGTAACCGTGCAAGTGATGATCTAAATCATATACAAACAAAGCCTGCAGGAGGGTGGTTGAATTGAGGATTCATTGAAGACATTAAAAAATCTTACGATCTATTAGACAATCGCTCGTCAATGTCTTGGGAATAAACTTTGTTATTAAGACAATAATATTTATTATATTATACTATTGTGCAGTTCGGTAAACTGGTACGAGTTTATTGATTTGTCATTCGTATTATTCGCGGCGTTGTTCACTTCATATATTAATTAGATTTTACTAATTTTAATCTATAGGCGCTCAAGCTTTGACGTAAAGTTAAATGTACCTATTTCACGTTTGACATACGGATAATATATTATTCATGATATTCGTATTGAATTATTATTATCATAATAGGTAATTGTTTTTTTTTTACTTTTTTAACCGCTTGACACAATATTATTTCGTCGTTCGCGCAGTTCGGCCCAGACTTTCGACATTATCACGCGCGGTAACACTGTACGCTTATTTCTTTTACAAGGAATATTATACTCATGCTCTTTGACTCGAATACCGAATTGTGATTTCGATAATACAGAAATCGGTCTTTGCGAGTTTCATTGTTGATCACAACACGTTTTTTCGTACATAACCTCGAGGCTCGTCCCGTAGTTTGTTGTTCGACCAGCAATTTTTTTGAACCCATCGAAGTCTAGTAAGTAACGAATGACGTCAAGTCTGTGGTACATTCCTCTTGAATACGTTAACAATCCAACAGACTTTCAACGGCGCTAACGCTTAGTGTTTTATTGCAGGAAACATGCCTGAGTTAACGGAAATCGATGCGACGAAAAAGGTAAGCTTCGAGGAGCCCAAGAAAGACGCTGCAGACAGTGACAGCGATTCGAGCGGCGTAGATGTTGCAACCGGCAAGGGTGGTGAGGGAGCTAGCGGCGTCACCGCTGAAGACTTGTCCAACAAGGCCAGACAGTCGAGAGGCGAGAAAAAAGCCAGGAAAATCATATCTAAACTTGGTCTCAAGCAGGTGCGTTGTAGGAGATCATTGTTTAATGTTCGGTGTTCATCAACCATCAAATTGTTTTTGGTTTTAGATCCACGGAGTCAACCGAGTGACTATTCGCAAGTCCAAAAATATTTTGTTTGTTATTAACAACCCTGATGTCTTCAAGAACCCGGCGTCCGACACATACATTGTGTTTGGTGAGGCCAAGATCGAAGATTTGAGCCAGCAAGCGCAAGTTGCAGCTGCTGAGAAATTCAAGTCTGCTGATATGATGCCGAGCGTATTAGACAAAGATGGTGCATCCAGGCCAATGGTCAGCCAGCCTATCCAAGAAGAAGAAGAAGAAGAAGGTGAAATTGATTACAAGGGAGTAGAAGAAAAGGATGTGGACCTAGTTTGTGCGCAAGCGCAAGTGACCAAACGCAAGGCCATTGAAGCACTACTTAAAAACAACAATGATATTGTCAATGCTATTATGGACTTGACGATGTAAAACTAAGATACATATATAACGTTTTAAGGGAGAGAATTATCATTGTTTATACTTTAGACTGATAATGAGATCCATTAATAAATAAGCACATTTACTACATGATCTTCTGTAAAATTGATTATTTCCTTCACGTTATTTGTATATACTATTTTTCGGTTCAATACAAAACTTTCTCTGGCTACAATATTGAGTTACTTCTTTTTTATAGCAACCTTATAAATAATAAATATGCATTGATTTATTTTATCTCTTATTTCAGCTATATATTATTGTCTCTTAAAATTAAGTACATAATATATAATCAATTTTTTTAGTGTTTGTTGAATTTCTTTTTAAAATAACATTTAAATAATATGTTTTTGTTGTTTGATAGACAGTCTTACAATAATCTTGGTTTTAAGTTACACTAATAAAAAATGTTACAAAAAATTTAAATAAAAATAATTGTTAACATCATCTTGTTTGAATTTATTGCCAAATGGCAAATACACAGCTATGATGCAACACAATTTCAAATATTAGAACAAAAAAGAATTTTACATTAGATTATTACAAAACATGAAGGGTTGTACTATATTCAATTTTTCCATGACAGCGGTTAAAATACAATTTGGATATATTTGTTTACAAATTAGTTATGACTTATAGGGATGTCTAAAGTTATCACATCAATGTAGAAAAGAAAAATTGCTTTAAGTTAAAACCTGACTGTCCCTTATGCACTGCATTGGTATAACCCGACCTAACATGTAATTTTAGTGTCACTCAAACCTTGGTAATTGGCTTTATGCACACAACACAAGATAGTGAACACAAACTAAAATTTATTTTGTAATTTTGTATATTAAATAATTTTCTACCATAAGCTGTTTTCGCATTCTCAGATATTGACATTTAATTATTATTTACAAACTCAATGCTACTTCGTTGAAGTCAGCTGTGTAAAACTGATGACTGGTATAGTGGTGTTTGTCAAATGTTCCATGTATTTTTAAATTTTTTAAATGCTTGGCTGAGCGTGTGTTAAGTATAAATAAATTAATTAATTAATACAGTTGGTTTTGAGTTTCCAACATTTGTTGCCATAAGGCAGATTTTATGTAGTCGTCATCGGCTATAACAGTGCCCTCCATATTATGTAACTGGGGGCGACGCATAATTGTCACAACCGTATTTTTATTAAAGTTGAGATACCAATGTACAGTAGACTTTAAACATGTTATTATAAATGTGAAGAGGGTGTAGATTAAAACTTAAATCTTAATTATATATATTTTTAGTTAAATTATTTTAGTGTATTAGATTGATTCATAAAATAATCTTATAAATTCAGTGACAGATCTAGGATTTTTATATGGAGGGTTCTCAGGTTAAAGTCTCATATTCTGTATACTTCATCATTCAAAATGAATGTGCTTAATATTTAAAAGTTGTTAACTCAATTTTTTTTTTTTGGTACCAATTTTGTTTAGAAATATCCCTAGTCTACTGAAAAATACATGTTGTATAAAGTATTTGTTTTCAAGAAAGCAATATGCCAAGATGGGTGCTATAGCACCCTAGCACCCCCCCCCCCCCTCCGCCCTCTGGGTCCGAGCCTGATTGTAATACATAAACGTGAGTATACTGATTCATTTTATTGTATAAGGCTATTCCTTTTTATAATAACTGCTTGAAATTACTTTGAATATAAACTCTAATATAATCATCTTGATTAACTAGAATTAATTGAAAATGTGACAATAGTCTGTAGGTCAATATGTATATTATATTGTAGACATCGGATATAGTACATAATTAATAGTAACAAGTAATTTAACAAATGTTGCTTGAATGCTAGACTGAATTGCTTAGTTCTTTCAAGATTAATTATAGTCTCCTACATTTTTGATAATTCTATTTTCATTTATTTTACTGAGAACAAAAAAACTTTTAACAGTGTTTTCAATAGTTATATCTGGCTATTATAATTTATTGTGTTATAATAAAAATGTTCTATTCTATTATTTAATGTGCCCAGAGGCCAGAATACATAGTAATTTTTGAATTCACAATTCGCCATTACATGCATGTCTATTTTTATGTCAACTGATTGATTTTATTTTAAAATACATATAAATAAATATTCATAAGGCCTAATATAGGTTAAATTTACCGCTCCAATAATTCTATAAACATTTGTTGGTTAGGTTTTACAGTCAAAAGTAGAACAACATTTTTTAGCTGATTGTAAATTGTAAATTTATATTTAACTAGAATTCTTGTGTGTTATATACATTTAATAACTTTAAAAATGTATGACCTATAACAAAAGGTACTAAATATGCACATATTTATTTTATTTTTATAACAGTATAACCATTTTTATAACATCATCAAACATAATATTTAACATTCCCAATAGCGTTTATAGTTGAATAATGCATTTATTATGTAAATAGAAGTTATTGAATTAATTTAGATGAAATATCAAATAAACAATTTTTTTTAAAACAATATTCTCAAAAGCTAATATTATTTTTTCGCATTAAATTTATGATAGATGTATTTTTTTATGTATATAGGTACAATAGATGCATCATATAATTTAAGCTATATATACTCTGTGTCCTGTTTGCTTTCTTTTATACAAAATAAACTAGGATATTAAATAACATGACTAATGACAAAACAAGTATAGTTTAATGGTTTTTTTTAACAAAAAATATATGATAATGAAAATACAAAAAAAAATGGACGTTTTAAAAAAATATTTATAAACTAAAATTAACATTATAAACTAACGATATATAATATAATAATAATAATAAAATAATAATTTTTATAATCTAAACATTATAATATAATTATATAACTGTATTAATCAATAATAATTAGCACTTTACAGTGTTATTTGGAGAATTCTACCGTCCGTATAATATAATATATTATATACATACAAAATCATAAAGTAGTTAACACACTATATAAAGAAAAACCACTCACAATCGAGTAAGCAAATCTAGAATCACAGAAAATATTTATTATAAATAATATGCTTCTTTTTATCAGAACACATAATAATTATTAATATATAATATATATAATTATAAATAATTCTTATAAAATTTATCGTAGCGCAGTATTATTACAATATATTATTATTATAATGAGAAAATGAGTTTTATCAAATACGCGTGTCGTCATAGTGTCATGCCGGACACCCGCTGGACGAACGATTTTGAATTTGACCCCTCTCCGGATTACGGACCATAATATATTATCATAATTATGTAGGCAATATTAGTGTAAAAGATTGAAACTAAAAAGAAATAATGAAAACCGACCCGAGAAACTTCATGTCACGCCTATAATAAACGGTATGTAATACCATTATAATCAATGGTAATATCTATATTATAGTACAAGTAAAATACGTTACGATAACGTGATCTGACGAATTCCTAATGGGAAATCAATATACGAAAATAGGGAAACGACCATAGATAATAAAGATTTCTTTATTATCTATGGAAACGACTACCTAATTCAGTAGACTAATACGGACGCTCTTGTATGCGATCGATGGAAGGAGAAAGTTCAGAGATATGTTGGATCGATAGCCGCTGTCGGAGTATCTCTCATAGTCTCATTATTGTTCGCGATTGTAAAGAGGCATTTAATTTTCGAGGGACTAAACGGTTTGAGGGCCGGTGACGTGTACCACGGAATGGACGAGAGGAGGCGAAGTTTTCGAACATAGACACTGACAAGAAATACTGTCTATCGTACATTCGTACAACAAGTAACAACGACAATAATAATACTATTTACGGGTGTCACAGTTATACACAATAATAATAAATAAATTAAATAATTATAATATCGTAAGACGTAGAGGTTATGTATAAATATTTTATCAATATAATAATCACAAACGACACGCGACATGCGTAATATTATATATTCTACCTACGCGGCAGTACGGTATACCAAGTACACCCAAACCGAATGTCAAGAGGCGAGAGCGATGGCATAATATATTATTATATAGGAATTAGGAATGTGCAGTAACGCGTGCCCGAGGAGAGAACTATTGCACACTGAACATACATGGCGAAGGCAGGGAAGTGAAAAAATAAACGATAAATCGTTGGTGACGGGGGAGGGGTGAGAGAAAAAATCAATCCAGAGCAGTGTTTCTTTAAGAAGTTAAGAAACACTGATCTAGAAGAATCCCCATTGATACATTGTAACGCCATATGCGTGTTTATCAGTTAGTGATTAAAACACAGATTTGAGATTTTTGCGGTATGAAAGTATATACCGATCAAGATGAGATTCAAAGTATCTTGCCTATATGCATTGACGCAAGTAGAGTTGAAATTATGGGGGAGGGGGCGACTACAGCACACCTAAAAAAACTATTAATTTCAAATAACCCATAGGGGGCATATATCTAAATCAATAAGGGAGAGGCTAAGCACCCACTAGTTGCGCCATTAGGAGATTAAAAAGAAATGGCCTGTGCACGGCGTCTATACAATACAAATATAAAAAAACACTCGCCGGCGCAGCGGTTAAAAAAATACAGACCCAGCGTGGTATTAAGTATAATACTATTATATTCCACCGTCCCTATGTTTTGTCGTTCATAAACCAATCTGACGACATATCCGATCGGCCATCAGATTAATTCGGAAACCTACGGATAGTTTAGTAGTGCTGGTAGTAGTATTAGTAGTAGTAGTAGTAGTAGTAGTATTACATTAATTGTATTTATATTAAATATAGTAGTAAAGTATTACATAAATGCACCGTATAAACGTATATTATAATAATATATACGATCTCATCAGTCTTATCGGGTTCGACTATACACAGTGGATATATATAAATGTATATATATTTAGGTGTAGGTATTTTTTTATACGATTATAATATTATTATATGTTACGCTGCAGCGCGAAGAAACCGCCGACGAAGCTGGTGAAGAGAAGAGAGATTGTGAGTGTCGTCGTCGCTTTACCTTAAATTCGCGCTTCGCTTGGATGCTGACTGGCTTTCAAACCCCTTCCGGTCCAGCGGACGTCTTCTTTTCCCGGCAGCGGAGAACTGTTGTTGTCGATCCCGTTGTTCTTGGAATGTTGAACGTTGCCGACTACCACCAGAGCAGATGCTATCGCCAGACCTGAGTTGAATAACAAAAAAAACCACGACAGAGGTATTAATTTGAGAAGTAGTATAGGTGCATACATTTACAAACTAGTTTTAAAAAAAGTTGAGGAAAACGAACAACTTATTGTCATATATTAGCTGCAGTGATCGGAATGAGAGATAAAGAATGATGATATTCCTCAACAGTAGCGTAGCCAGATTTATGAAGAGGGGGGGGAGGTAAAACACCTAAAGTCTCCCTCCTCGCTACGCAACTTTCCCTCAAATTTTGCTCCTAATGGCTTGAAGAATGTGTTTCTACTACAGTGCATAGACACGCCTTGAGAATGATGAGGTTAGTGTCGTGGTAAACCGGCTTAAGAAAATACAAGGCATTTTTAGACGTTTAAAGCTATAGCTTCCCAAGGCACGAGGTTTTTAGACGCGCTGGCTGTGGTAAGGCTCGTCAGTTTTATTGGCCAAGGCCAAGCAATCTGATTACACAGTTTAAAACAGTTTTATTACAGTCTAAAATTTAAATTCTCATCGTTCGGTACAATCCCGAGTCATAATTCCGAAATCACAAATCCCGAGCTGCGATTAACCAGCTTGAGTTAAGATTTAAGAACAAACATTGGTATTATTTTAAATTTTCTTATAATGATCAGTATTATTTGTTAAGATATGATAATTTGGAATTCCTTGTATTTTCGAAGATATCGCATGGCTCACGACAAATAAACCACTCAAGCTGATATCTGAATACAGAATAGGTAATAGGAATTTAATATGTCTGGCATACCCGAATATCCATGTGGTGTGAATCTATCGTTACCCGTCGGTTGTCTAACGAGCAACGTCAATACGGCTGCTCGATTGCCGGCGCAAGGTTCCAAAGCCACTGGATTTGGTACGTCCTGCACAACAAAGTGTATTTTTTTGAGAGCACAAAATTTCATAATACAATATAATAATAATTATTAATATCACTTACGATTTTGCGTTTTCTCAAATTGCTCGAAACAGAAATGGTCGGTATCGATGGTATTTGGTTACCATGAATGGCATTGCGTTTTTCTATTTCCACCTCGACCACTGAAAACGGTCTGCTGGCCATCTGTTCCATTTCCACGAACATTCTCTACGGGCAAAATGAACAGAATAATAATATGATATTAATTATTATTATAATTGTCATGCATTTGTTTACACGATACATAACATATCGCAGTGTTATAATGGGTTGGCTATTTTATAGATTTAATCAGTAAGATTAGATTTTTCCCAAAGTTGAAGACAATTTGTGCAGATATTTATTATTTAAACAAAAACGACAAGACCTACCTGTCTCCTGCGATACATGTCGTATTTCTGTTTGAGTTTCCACAATATGGCGGCCACCAACAGCAATAGCAAGAAACATCTGTAACGTTATAAGAAAATTTCTGGATAACGACAATCATAATAATGGCAGCAGAAGGTCAAATTATACGTACGAAGAAAATGTGATGAAAAACTGTTGGAGATTTAATTTTGGATACTGAGAAAATGAAATCTGTATCCAGAGTGGAGGTTTAAAATCGTAAACGTAAACATAGAATGTTGTCAGTGACATGTTGTCGCCGGTGCCAAACATGTATTCTGATTTCAAAAACTTAGTTCTGAAGTTTGTGCAGTTCTGTAACGGTAGTAGCATCTTTTCTGGCCCAGATGCTATAAATGTGAAATATCATAAAAATAAAACTTACAAGTTGATAAATTTTTATACTGTAAATTTTTAAATTTTTTTCTTAAGAAAACCCCCTTAAATAGGTTTGAATGGAATCCAAAATATGTCATGTGTTAGCTGAAAAAAACTAGTACAAGATATGTTCATATTTATTATGGTTTAAACATATACTATGGACAATGAGATAGAGCTGTTAATTTTTAACATATTTTATTGAAGAAATGATGGGCCACAGGGCAATTAAGTTTTAACCACCGCTGATGAATGCACTGCACCATATGATTTAAAAAATCTAAATACATGTATATACATGAAACATACCAGGTCTGACAGTGATGTTCATCTTGGCCATCACCGAACAGGTGATGCTAAAGTCAGCATCAACATCAGACTTTGAAGGCGAATTTTGAAAATTGATTTGTGTGAACCTCAGATCATCTTTTTTAGACAGGTTGAAAGTGAATTGATAGTCAATGGTCAGGTCATCTAAAAAAATAAAAATGTTATAATGCTTGAAATAGTAGACGAATGGAGTATTGAGGAAGCATAAATGTATACATTATATTGATATTTGTTTTTATCCTAAGCAAAACTAGACAATTTACTTACAAAAACAGGAACCGTGATTAGATGGGTCTCCAAGATAATGGTTATTTGTGTCACATTTTTCACAGTTATCTCCGATTATCCCTTTTGTAGTACAATAGCATTTTCCATTCTCTTGATTACAATGGTTACCTTGATTGTTACACCGACATTCTATAAAATTAAATTCATAAGTATAATTTAACTATTTTTACTGGCCTCTATATGCAATTATAATATTTATAATAATGAATAATCCCCTAAATAAAACAATTACCTTTACATTCACCGCCATTGACTGGGTTTCCATAGAATCCTTTAATACATGTCTCACAGTTTTGGCCTTCGGTGTTATTTGAACAGGGGTGTATACACACATCAGTATTGTTCATACAAGTGCTGTGGCCATTGCACTGGCAAGCTGTGTAATTAGTAAACAACATTGCATTAGTAAGTACAAAACCATAGAAAATAAAAAAGTTGTATAATGAGTTCTACTTATTCTAATTCTAATGATATCCATTTAAAGCCTTAGAAATAATTAAACAATATTGTGAAAAAATACTATATTATATATTTGTCTATTCTTAAGAATCCCGAATGTTCTTAAAAAATTTAATTCATTTTTGACTACTGTACTTGCACATACATTTTGATATAGTGCATACCCGACACTAGATACTATAATCAAATAAATTACAAATTTGTATTGGTCTAGTTAAAGTATAAATAGCACAATCTACCACAATAAGCAAAATCTTGTGGAACAAGTATTTTATAAATACAAATTAATGCTCAATTTTGTATACTAACTTGGGCAGTGAGTGAAGTACCATTTATTTTGAGAACATGATTGGGGTGGCGTATTGCCACCCGCCATGCATGAACCTAAACCAGTGCCTGACCCGTCATCACACCAACCACACTCTGGATCATCTCGACAGTCAATGCAAGTCCTATAATAATTGCACTGTGAATTACCTGAAAACATTTGCGGATTTAAAATAAAAATAGAATTTCTAATTGACACTAAAGTGTATAACAAAAATATTTTTATAGCTAATTAATATTTTAAATTCTGAGCGGAGCGATGAATGTATTGATTTTACAATGATGTGTGTTTTTTTATTATTTTTTTTTTTTATTTTTTTTTTATTTTTGTGTCTGTCATCACGTTTTAGGACAGAAAAAATGCTTCGATTTTCTTCAATAGTACCTTTTCTGATAGGAAAGTGAATCTAGTTGGTACTTTGGGGGGGTCAAAAGTCAAAATTCCCCAGTAGTTTTCATGAGCGCCTGGAAAAACAAATGAAAAATTATGGGAAAAACGGGAATTTTTACGGAAAACCAATTTTCGACAAAATCGATTTTGGTTTTTGGTATAACTCTAAAAGAAATGACCGTAGAGACATGAAATTTTGACCGAATGTTTATATAAGCATTTTCTACACATCATATCATTTTCAAAACATTCTGACTTATTTTGAGCTGTTAACGGACATTTTCAGTTTCCAATTTTTTTAGTTTTTTTTTCTATAAATATCAATAAAATTTTATTTGTTGGGTAAAAATTCTTGAAAATTTAATAGTAGGCTTCTAATATATAGTTTCAAAGGCAGATGAAAAATATTAAAAATCCGTAGTCACAATTTTTATTTATAGGTAATCAAAGTTCAAATTTTGACAAAATACGTAAAAATGACAAAATGTGCAATTTATTTTGAGTTAGAAATTCATAAAAATTTTTCTTTTTAAATCTAAGGTTTGAAAATGTGATACAAGAATCCTTATAAGTTCGCCTAATTTTATCAATGAAAAATGTTTATAAGCAAGTCAACATAAATTTTTATGAGCATTTTAAGTTCAAATTTGTAAAAATTAAAATTAAAACACATTAACAATTACTCACCTGGTGAAGTTCTACAACGGTGCTCATCTGTTGTCCATTCTCTGCATTGACCGTACGGAAATGAAGATGTGTATGCATTTTTGTCAATGCATCTTTCATTATTCTGACACCAAATGCATTCATCTTTTGTACAATTGGTACATTCAGTGTAATGGTCACAAACACTTTCACATACATCTGGTGACTGTGTAAAAGAACATGGAGCTTATAAAATTATATTTATAAAATAATGATAGACTTTGGAAACAAAACTAACTGTAAAATCTTGAATCATGGATTTGTTTGTGATTGGTACACATATAGGAACTTCAATCTTGGAATTCCAATGACATCCAGTATGAGTAACACAATATTGACAAGAGTGCAGATGGTTACAACGCATATGATCAGCATTTTCATCAGTACACTGATAACCAGATGTTATTGGCTACAAAAGCAAAATCATCTACATTAGACATTTTGATAAAGGCGCAAATCCAGGAGGTCCTCACTTTTAGAAATTGTATGTAGTTTATATTTATATGTATAATAAATAATTTATGTCTTAAAATCCATAAATTTAAAATGTAATTAAATATTGTTATGGTTCTTCCGGGTTATCTCGATTACCCAAATATTTCCAAGACTACCACCAGTTACAATCATTTGGGTTATCTCGACAACCTCCGTATAGGAATCTATTTATAAATGTACATTCCCGTGTTGTAATTTGTGAAATCGAAATATATAATACATTTTTTTTTTTTATGCACAATTTACTATCCACGTATTTTGCCATCAGGCTAATAATCATTTATGTTTATATTCATTTTGACATAAATTAGACCCGACCACAGGAGCACACACCCAGACATTGAACACTTTTATGGATAAACCAAAAACATAGGGGAGCAGTTCACCATCATCTGGATAACTACCTAACTGAATTTGTATGGAGACACAACATTGTAGACGATCCATTTTTTAGAATTTAAATGAATATTAAAACATACATTTCTTCACAAAAAAATTATTAACTGAATTTCAATTTCAATTATTAAATTTTTATTTGACATTTTAAAATGTTTCTAAACTTATACATTATTTTTACCAGATAATTCTGAATTTTAATTACACTTCAATAATATAATATGAATACATACTTTGTTATTTAATAAATTGCGGTAGTCGAGATAACCGAGTTGTACACCTAAGGTAGTTGAGACAACTCGTAAGTACAATTATTATTAAATCATATCTAGTGTTACACAACGTGATACTCCAACCCTGTTACATGGTAACATCCTTTTTTCTTCAGTAATAATACAGTTATTCAAAATCGATTTTTAGAATTTTTAAATAAACTTAAAGACAATTTTTTCAAACTCTCTAGATTTCTTGTACTACTCAAGGAAAGTCTTGTAGAGATACAAACTCCTATTTTCAAAAGAGAAACCCCCTTTTCTACAGTAAATTATTTTGTGAATTATTTTTCTCGAGTTTTGATGTATAAGAATCAATATTTGAATGAGAAGTTTTTGAGTTATTTATCTTTGTATAATAATGATGATATGTTGATGATAATAAGATTAGAAGATATGAGGGCTAAGGGCGATTTTAAAATTTTTTTTTTTTTTTTTTTTCCTTTATTATTATATACATAATCTGTACCTCGTGGGTACAACAAGAGTATTAGCTAAAATATAAAAAATAAATAACATGAATAGCTTGATAAAAGCAGCCACCCAGTGATGACACTTATAATATTTTAAAATTTAAGTAATAAATGTTAATCTTTCAACATTTTTAATTTGTAAAAATTGTCAAAGTATAGTAAATACTAGTTCCAATATTAAGAAGTTTAAATTTTTGTAACACCATTTTTAAGGACTATTATCCTTTTAATAAGTGAAAAACTACTAGTTTGAATTTTATATGTTAACTTTTTCAGACAAATTATCCATAAAATAACTTTTAGTAAATAAAACAGGAATCCTATTTTTAAAATAGAAACTTCTATCACCACAGGACACTCCTTAAGTAGTACAAACAATTTAAAGAATTTGAAAATATGATCTTTAAATATATTTAAACATTTCAAAAATAAGATTTTTAACAAATACAATTATTGAAGAAAAAAGGAGGCCAGAGTGCTTGGTGAATAACTCTGTATATAATCTATTATGAACTAAAATTGTATAATTGTATTTTTTCTTAAAAAGTTTAGCCCTCTCGCCTATTTTAGAGATCTAGAACCATATCCGTTTAAATACAAGTATTAACTATTAAGTATGTATGAAACTGTTTTACCATCAAATTACAACACTTACACGTTCACTGCGATATGGAATATCATCTCTATTCATTGTAGTACATTGTTCTATATCATGTACACAGGAATTTGATAAAGGGCACCAACCACAACGATGAGTATGAACGCATGATTCACATGTAGTTTGCCGCTTGCACTGATCGATAATTCCTGTGACTTGAGACTTACTTTCTTCTGGACAACGGCTATAATTTTTATTTTATAGATCAAAAATTGCAATATTTACAATGATATATGGTTAAGAAAGAATATATTTTTTTGGTTTTATTTAAGGTTAAATTTATATTACCTGTAAGTTGATTCAAAATCTATACTGGGCGGAATAACTGGGATTTCTGAAAATGGTAAACAAATGGCTTTTTCGTTATCCCAGACACATTTAACACCAAAATGACGACTATTTAAACAATTAGTTATCATATTATTTGATGAACAATTCCCAGGAGAAAATCTAAATAAAATAAAAGTTGTATGTATAATCAGTAAAAATATCAATGTAAAAGCACTAAAAATGTTAAACAGATTGGTTTTTCTTACTTGAGAATATCATTGAGCATTTGGCCGTTGAAACCACCATAAAGATACATAGATTTTTCAAATGTTATTGCAGAATGTCCAAATCGCATGAGACTAGTGAATAAATTTGAGGGCAATGCCATTTGTGTCCAAGAGTCACAATATGTATCATAAAGTAATGGTTGTGCAGTATAACACTGACCTCCAGATGAAACCAAATTTACTCCAGTATCGTTGTGTATATTTCCACCGTAAATCAACATTAAACCTCCAGTAGGACTCAACATAGAACCACTATGTAAAAACCTACCACTTGGACCATCACTCATTAAATACCTGTAAAGAAAGACAAATACATTATTATTTTTATTTATTTTACTGTGATCACTCGTTTAAGGTTGCCTATTTGCTTAAAAGATACAAGAACCCTATCTAGTTACTAGAAATCATATATATTTGTCACTTTTGAGATGTTTTAATTTATCTCTGTAGTTTCTTAAGTGTAAGAAAAATAAAGAAAAGAAAAAGTATAATCAATAATACTAATTACCATGTATGTGAGTAAGGATCATATGCATATAGTTTTGAAGATAAAGCGGATTGCAAAGGACTCATTGATACATAGCCACCATATACAAGAATGCGTTCTGTCACAGGATCCCAAGCAGCACTGTGCCCATATCCACCCTTTACTGGATAACCTTTAGTCTTTACAACTGCCCATTCTCTAGTGCCTATAAAAAAATATAATTATTGTTTTTTATTCAATTAAATCAACAGATAAAATAATTTTATCACAATCAAATGATTATATTTATTAATGACTTACCAAAATAGTATTCTTGGACAAAGTTCATAAAACCATAAGTAGGAGAATGTCCAAAAATAATAATCATTCGTTCTGTTACATATCTAGAACCAGATCCAGACGAAGTAGATTGAGATATAAATGAAGGCGGCACCAATGTTGCTGTGTGTCCAGCACTACGCAATGGTCCACATAAAGCTTGATTTGTGAAGCCAATGTTCATAAGATTACGTTCACATGAACCCGTATTGACTGTGACATTTTCCCAGGATTTGGCACTTATGTCATAAGCCCACAATTCATTACAAACAATACCATCTTCTTTTACTCCTCCATAAACATATATCTTGTCCTACAAACAATAGTAATTTTACATAATATTTAACATTATTAAATAAAACTATAATATTGTTAAAATAATAGATATACATACACCAAACAGCACAGACGAATGTCCATATCGTATGGTTGGTGCTGTTTTGCTTATTACATGAGGTGTTTCCCAGACATGACCTTACATAAAATAAAGTAAAAAAAGAAATATTGTATTACATTATTTGATGTAGATAGATAATTTAGAAACTTACCATTGAAATCATAAACATATAACATATGTCCTTTTTTAAAAGACTCTCCCCCAACAATATACATAGAGTCTTGCCATACGACTGCTGTATGAGATGCAGATCCTTGGGGAACAAAATCACTTGTCTTCAATAATTCCCAGTAACCGTGTTCAGCTACTTGGCTACAGTCATCACCTAAAAAAAAAAAAAAACACAATTAGCAATATAAAATTAAATACAAATCTAAATAATTAATTTACCTTTATATTTTGGATTGCAGACACAGCGATGTTGTTCCTTATCACACACCCCATTACTGGCTGTGCACTTATTTGGACAAATCGGAATGTGGCATGCTTCTCCAATAAATTGGGCATCACAAGTGCATACGGAGTCTACACAAACACCATGTCCTGAACATTCTTTAGAGGAAGTTGTACTTGGACATGTGTTTAGACTGAAATATTTTATACATTCGTTTTTAGTATTATTTAATTCAATTTTAAATTTACAAAGATATTATCTTTAACACATAAACTTCAAAAGTGAATTTAATTTTAACATTTTTTCGTAAATTAATGTTATTATATAATAATATTTTGTTACAGACAAGGATTTTATGGTAAATTTAACATACCTGTAAGAAATATTAAAACCGGACAAATTATAAGCAATATCGCTATAAAAATGTAAAAGTGCAAATCCAGAATGGGCAACTATTTCTGGTACACTCTGCAGAGAGTAATCTTTTGAGTACATAAGACCACTGAAAATATACATTATAATTATGAATGGCTACAATTTAAGAATATTAGATTCATGTAATTGTAAATTGTATCAATGTTATTATATTGATGTCACGTAAAGTTACCTATTGATATAATTAATTTAAAAATGTTACACAAAGTGTAAAATAAGAGTTTCCATTTCGTGAAATGGATATATTATAAGTCCATTTCATGAACTTAAATTTGACTTACACAACATGATCATAGTTCATGAAATGGATATCATGATAAATACGATTACACTAAGTGGATGCAAAATTTACATTGTTATACACATCCATATCTACAAAATAACATGCTCTGTGTTTTGCTCATTGTAGCTGATATCTTATTCTAAACATACTTGTTGTAAACAAACATACTAATGTACAATCATATGAATAGATTTTTTTTAACTGTGAAATAATACATGCCTATAAACACCAAGTAGTGGAGAATGAACACTGTCTCCATCATATATATATAAATGATCCCAACCGCATTCAGTAATAAATTCTTCAAAATGTAATCTGATCGTAGAATTAGTGGAATTTCCAGCTTCTATAAGCCAACTACACTTCACATCCAGCGAATAGTTGCCAATTCCATCAGAAATGAAACCAGAAGTTCCATTTAATCTAGAATGAAATTTAACTTGCTAATAAGACACATATTGTATTATAAAACCACATATTATACTTTACAAGACATATTAGAATAAAATCTCTAATGGAATTCAACTTCCAAAGATTTAAACTACATATTATTCAGTATTCATCAACAATTTAATGAATAATATTTCTTTCAAAAAATAGTAATTAGTTTAAACAATATTATTTATCAGAAGATATTTATAATAGCTAACAAATAACACTAGTATAAAAAGTTTAAAATTCAAGTGGTTAATTGTATAATTTAATGTCATAGTTAAATTAAAATTGGTTATAATACTGAATTTTCCATACTAGGGTAAACTTAATAATTTGTTGACTGTTACCTAACTGGTACATTATGGTAGTGGAGGAAGTTTGATAGGTTATGGATTTTTAAAAGATGGATATTCAAAGTTAGAATATGAGTTGAGATAAGGCTGAATATTGAATTAAGGCATATGAAAAGTTACCAACCCTTCCTTATGTGATGCCAATGGTTTAATGAACTTTGACTCATTTGGGCCGGCAATCATTATTTGATAAATAAAATATTATCGTAAATACAATTTGACGGTTTTAAATAAATGACCACAGAAAAAAAATGAAAACAGCTATATATATAATAGCTTATAATAAAAGGCCATGAGATTATATTGCCATATAATATTATTATACTATAGTTAATATAATATTTTATAGTTAAATATGTTGTTGGTTATACTGTAACATAGAACAGTTTTAAACTTCAGAAGTAGGTACTGCATACTACCTCAGCTACCAAGTGTATACTAGTGTGTCAGTCTATACTTTTAAATACTGAAATACACATTTAAATGGATATGCATTTCAATAAATTGCATTTTACTACTCAACTTTGATAACAATTTTGAATGGTTTGAGCAAAGTACAGTTTACTTAATTTATATTGTTCAGTTTTGGCTAGGTAAAATCACTGTATAGCAGCGGTGTCTAGTGAAGTCAAAGTCTAAGTCATCGAGTAGGTCACTGTAATGGATGTATTAAATTTTAATTTTATAAAAAAATCTTAATTTCTTAAGCAATTTGTTAAAATAATAATAAAAAAATTGGTTTTTTTCCCATGGATATTTATTCTGCTTTTCATACAATTTATGTGCATTTAGTATTATTCAACACTGTCAAATATTTAAGTTAAGAAAATACCTATGTTCACCTTGAAGCTAGAATTGAAAACGGAAATAATAAAATTAACTGATTAACTCAATAAACTCTACATTTTTAATTAATATCAACTACTATTAAGAATGTTTACAAACTCTTTCTGATGTCAAAAAGTAGGCCATAGGTACAAAATATCATGTAGATTTTGAATTCACATGTAAAACTGATAGTCATGGACGTGTAATAAAATCAACAAATTCATCGAGCGATATGGTAACTGGTTGACCCACATTACAGAGACAAATTCATAAGTCAACTAGATTTCTTCACTGTGTCACAACTATGGTACTAGTACTTTATGTGTGGCAATAACTCACTTGACTTTGCCACCACAATACTGGCACTGAGGGCCTTGCCATCCATCGTTGCACACGCACGTTCCATTCAGGCAGATGCCATTGCCGCACTCGACGTCTTTGCACCGGTCCAGCGAGCATTGTGTTAAGGATGCTAAACCAAAAACGATTACCAGCAGCAGCAGCGGAGCGAAATTGGTAGCCACCTTAGTAGTCATAATTGGGGCAATCCGTTTTCGTCGATATTTCGACTTGAACAAGAACAGAAACATGTCGAACAAGTCATGTTTCATGACGTGCGGTACCTAATCGTCGTCGTCTGACCGAAATACCGAAAGTTGGACGACGGCGAACTCAAATCTTTCCTTTTCCTTTTTAATAATTATTATTAGTTATTACAGTTATTACTAATATTACTTATTACTTATTAGTTATTAGTTATTATTATTATTGTTTACTTTTTTTTGTTAGTGTCCCGAATCTTGACGAGATCGTCGTTATCTCACTCCGTCACTCTCTAATCACGTCTGCCCGTCGTCTCCGTCGCACTCGCACACGCAAGCAGAAAAGGCAGTGGTCACTCGTCACCATGAACTAAGATCATATTATTATGGACAACCGTTGTCCGTACTGGAAACGCTGAACCTAGACCCCCGGTTAAGTAGATCCCCACGATCTAAATGATACGAAAACGAAAAAAGATCTAGTTATCATTGGATCTAAATAACCACGAGGAACTAGTTGTCTCGGGATCTAAACTACTATGGATTTCTATTTTTTGTAGTTTTTATAGAAAAATGTATAAAAATATAAAATAATAATAAAAAAAATTAAAATTTAATCAAAATAAAGTTAATAATTTCAAATTCGTTTGAATTGCGCATTCCCGAGTGACAACTAGGCCCCCTGCGCCAACGCTACGATTTCCACTTTTCAGTTTCCAGTGTTATTGGTTATTTTGTTGGAATACAAAAAATATTATTCGTAGGAAGTTGAAAGTTTTCACATCTGTGTATATTATTATTTACTATACGCAATGAAATTTTCAAAATATTTAGATTAATTTCAAGCTTGTTATACCAGAGTTCCTGTATTTTTTGTTTTAAACAAATGTTTTAAATGTAATAGCTATTTTACAGTTATTTATACCCAATATTATAATTATTATGTATGCGGTTTTTCAAAATTTGATTTATATTTGTGTCGTTTATGTATATTGTTTTACTTATAAGTTGAGTTATTAATACATTCTGCTAAATGTTGAAAATTACCTATATTTTATTTTACGATATTGAGTTTATTGTGTCTGTCATCACCTTTTAGGACAATAAAAATGCTTCAATTTTCTTCACTGGTACCTTTTCTGATAGGAAAGTGAATCTAGTTGATACTTTGGGGGGTCAAAAGTTAAAATTTCCCAGTAGTTTTCAAAGCGCCTGGAAAAACAAATGAAAAATTATGGGAAAAACGGGAATTTTTACGGAAAACAAATTTTCGACAAAATCCATTTTGGTTTTTGGTATAACTCTAAAAGAAATGACCGTAGAGACATGAAATTTTGACCGAATGTTTATATAAGCATTTTCTACACACCATATCATTTTCAAAATATTCTGACTTATTTTGAGCTGTTAACGGACATTTTCAGTTTCCAATTTTTTAGTTTTTTTTTCTATAAATGTCAATAAAATTTTATTTGTTGGGTAAAAAATCGGCAGGTAATCAAAGTTCAAATTTTAACAAAATACGTAAAAATGATGAAAATGTGGAATTTACTTTGAGTTAGAAATTCATAAAAAATTTTCTTTTTAAATCTAAAGTTTGCAAATGTAATACAAGATTCCTCATAAGTTTGCCTAATTATATCAATATACAAATGTTTATAAGCAAGTCATAAGACATTTTTAAAGGGCATTTAAAGTTCAGATTTTTACAAGATTAGATATTCACTCGATTTCTCATGTAGCGATATTCTTATTTTATTGCAATTCAAAAACAAATAACTGTAGATGCATGAAAATTTCACTGAATGTTTATACTAGCATTTTTTAAACACCATCGAATTTTGATGCGCACCAGGTTGTTAACGTTTAAAAAATCTGTATACAAATATTATCAAGATTTATATTAGTTAAAAAGAAAATATGAAGGGGAACGTGGCAGCCCGCAGGTAAATACTTTTTAAGGAGCATGAAAAAAAGTTTAGACATTAATATGGTACCAGGTTGTTTACGTTTAAAAAATCTATATAAAAATATTATCAACATTTAAATTGATTAAAAAGAAAATTTGAAGGGGAACGTTGGAGCCCGCAAGCAAAAACTTTTGAAGGAACATGAACACAAATTTAGAAGTTAATACGGCAACAGGTTGTCTATGTTTAAAAATATCATCAAGAATTAATTTTAGTAGTAAAAAGTTTGATGGGAAACATGGCAGCCCGCAGGCAAAAACTTTTTAAGCAGCATGAAAACAAATTTAGAAGTTAATATGACACCAGGTTGTTAACGTCTAAAAATCTGTATACAAATATTATCAAGATTTAAATCGATTAATAAGAAAATTTGAAGGGGAACGTTGGAGCCCGCAAGCAAAAACTTTTGAAGGAACATGAACACAAATTTAGAAGTTAATACGGCACCAGGTTGTTTATGTTTAAAAATATCATCAAGAATTAATTTTAATAGTAAAAAGTTTGAAGGGGAACGTTGGAGCCCGCAGGCAAAAACTTTATATGTAACATGAAAAAAAGTTTAGAAATTAATACGGCACCAGGTTGTTTATGTTTAAAAATATCATCAAGAATTAATTTTAGTAGTAAAAAGTTTGATGGGAAACATGGCAGCCCACAGGCAAATACTTTTTAAGGAACATGAAAAAAAGTTTAGAAATTAATATGGTACCAGGTTGTTTACATTTAAAAAATCTGTATACAAATATTATCAAGGTTTAAATTAGATAAAAAGAAAATTTGAAGGGGTTCGTTGGAGATCACAGGCAAAAACTTTTGAAGGAACATGAACACAAATTTAGAAGTTAATACGGCACCAGGTTGTTTATGTTTAAAAATATCATCAAGAATTAATTTTAGTAGTAAAAAGTTTGAAGGGGAACGTTGGAGCCCGCAGGCAAAAACTTTATATGTAGGTAACATGAAAAAAAGTTTAGAAATTAATATGGTACCAGGTTGTTTACGTTTAAAAAATCTATATAAAAATATTATCAACATTTAAATTGATTAAAAAGAAAATTTGAAGGGGAATGTTGGAGCCCGCAAGCAAAAACTTTTGAAGGAACATGAACACAAATTTAGAAGTTAATACGGCACCAGGTTGTTTATGTTTAAAAATATCATTAAGAATTAATTTTAGTAGTAAAATGTTTGAAGGGGAACGTTGGAGGCAAAAACTTTTTAAAGAACATGAAAAAAAGGTTAGAAATTAATATGGTACCAGGTTGTATACGTTTAAAAAATCTATATATAAAAATATTATCAACATTTAAATTGATTAAAAAGAAAATTTGAAGGGGAACGTTGGAGCCCGCAAGCAAAAACTTTTGAAGGAACATGAACACAAATTTAGAAGTTAATACGGCACCAGGTTGTTTATGTTTAAAAATATCATTAAGAATTAATTTTAGTAGTAAAATATTTGAAGGGGAACGTTGGAGGCAAAAACTTTTTAAGGAACATGAAAAAAAGGTTAGAAATTAATATGGTACCAGGTTGTTTACGTTGAAAAAATCTGTATACAAATATTATTAAGATTTAAATTAATTAAAAAGAAAATTTGAAGGGGATCGTTGGAGCCCGCAAGCAAATACTTTTTAAGGAGCATGAAAAAAAAGTTTATAAATTAATATGGCACCAGGTTTTATACGTTTAAAAAATCTATATAAAAATATTATCAAGATTTAAATTAGTTAAAAAAAAATATGTGGGAGAACGTTGCAGCCCGCAGGTAAATACTTTTTAAGGAGTATGAAAAAAGTTTAGAAATTAATATGGCACCAGGTTGTATACGCTTAAAAAATCTATATAAAAATATTATCAACATTTAAATTTATTAAAAAGAAAATTTGAAGGGGAACGTTGGAGCCTGCAGGCAAATACTTATTATGGAACATGAAAAAAAGTTTAGAAATTAATATGGCACCAGGTTGTATACGCTTAAAAAATCTATATAAAAATATTATCAACATTTAAATTTATTAAAAAGAAAGTTTGAAGGGGAACACTGGAGCCCGCAAGCAAAATTTTTTGAAGGAACATGGACACAAATTTAGAAGTTAATACGGCACCAGGTTGCTTACATTTAAAAAATCTGTATACAAATATTATCAAAATTTAAATTAATTAAAAAGAAAATTTGAAGGGGATCGTTGGAGCCCGCAGGCAAATACTTTTTAAGGAACATGAAATAAAGGTTAGAAATTAATATGGTACCAGGTTGCTTACATTTAAAAAATCTGTATACAAATATTATCAAAATTTAAATTAGTTAAAAAGAAAATATGAAGGGGAACGTGGCAGCCCGCAGGCAAATACTTTTTAAGGAGCATGAAAAAAAGTTTAGAAATTATTATGGCACCAGGTTGTATACGTTTAAAAAATCTATATAAAAATATTATCAACATTTAAATTGATTAAAAAGAAAATTTGAAGGGGAACGTTGGAGCCCGCAAGCAAAAGCTTTTGAAGGAACATGAACTCAAATCTAGAAGTTAATACGTTACCAGGTTAATTACATTTAAAAAATCTGTATACAAATATTATCAAGATTTAAATTAATTAAAAAGAAAATTTGAAGGGGAACATTGGAGCCCGCAGGCAATTACTTGTTAAGGAGCATAAAAAAAAGTTTTGAAATTAATTTGGCACCAGGTTGTTAATATTTAAAAATATCATCAAGAATTAATTTTAGTAGTAAAAAGTTTGATGGGAAACATGGCAGCCCGCAGGCAAAAACTTTTTAAGGAGCATGAAAAAAAGTTTAGAAATTAATTTGGCACCAGATTTAATGATTTTGTATTATGTGAAAAAAATTGGAATGAATACATTGAAAAACTTATATAAAATATTTTGAAAACAAAACTGTATTTTAAATTTAAATTAATTATTGTATACACCGTGGTTCAAATTATGTTAATTTGTTAGTTTCTTATATTTTACCCTACCCTTAACTAACCTAACACAGCCAAACGAATAATACCCGAATAGCAATTTAGGTTCAGTAATTGTGTCAAATCATGAATAGAACTTATTGTTCAAGGCACTGTGAAAAAGTGGTTCAATGCACTGTGTTTTCGAGAATTTGAATACGGAATTTACATTAGTCATTTTGGAAAAGCACCGTGCTTTTAGGGAGTATGTGTCAGTGCAATGACCATGTTATGGTGTTAATTACACACGGTGTATATTCAGAATATATTTATTGTTCGTAAACAGTGATCCGGTCGGTTCATAGACGGATGAAAGGTTCAGTGCAAAAACGGTGCATGTGTGAGTTCATACTTTGTGTATTTATACTGTGTATTAACGGAGCTTAGGATAGTTAAAATACTGCAGTACTTAAATAGTGCTCATTCAACTTATATATAGTTATAGATTATATATGCCAGTTATTCATTTATTAGTAAAAAAATAAAGATCTATATATAATCAATTTATAATAACTGTTATTTTATTAAAAACGAAATATATTATACCTACAATATAAATTCCATACAAAAAATTTGAAAAAAAAATTGTATAACATACTATATAGCCGTAGTAATATTATAAAATAAATTAATCATAAAAAAAATATGCAAGTATAAAAGTATTTTTAATTATAATAAAACAATAAAATAATACCTTTAGTATAACAATATTTAAAGATATAGGTATAAATTATTAAAATCTAAAGGAATACAAAATCATGTAAGAGAACATAGGTATATAATAATATATATATACACTTATATAAAAATATAAAAAAATTACTTATGTATTTAATAAAATACTTAATACTATATTATAATGATATATTATTATTAAAATATATTGTATATAATATTATACTATAGGTATAAAATGATGATGATAATGTTATAAAAGTGATATTATATTGGTATATATAATAAATTATAAACATAAATCATAATTATGTAAAAATAAAAATAAGTATTTTAACGACTCGTTATATTTTAATTTTAAAATGTATATTATATTTAGGGAAATAAATACTCAAAAATTTGTTCAATTCATTGTTTTGGATTGGGGATTTCTTCCTTTTTTTCTATTGCCGCATGTCGAATATAGTTATCCGCAACTTGGTGAAAATGTCTTTCATCCTCAGGTGTAAGTCGAAAACCAGATAATGCTTCTAAATATAATTATATTATTATTTAAATATATAATGATTTACCAAGCATGTTAACCCTCAATTTTACTGAAAGGAATTTATTCAAATTCCTTTTTTTTGGAATTTTTAAATACATTATTAGTTACTTGAAAACCATTTTTTAAATTCTTGAGATTTTCTATACTATATTATACTTATAAGGAACGCACCATTTTGGTATAAATTATTTAATGGAACATTTTTCTAATGTAAAGGTACCTATTTCAAAATTTCAATAAGTAGTTTTTAGTTATTTAAATTTTTGCTGTAGGTACTATAAATAAAAGTCCTTGAAAATGTTTTTAAAAAATAGATAAAATATATATATGCTTGTATATCTAGATATATATTTGGACTATTTTTAAAAATTTTAAATGCTGATAGAATGACTACAATTTTCAACTTGTTATAGTCTCCATATTATAATATCTTTCAAACTCTTTATGATGTGAAAATTATCCTAAGTAGGAAAAACTAAATAACTCAGAAACTATTACTTGTTTGAATTTTGATTATGGTTTGTTAATATCTTTAAAAAAATGATCCATTATACGTAATTTTAAATTTACAATATAAAATAGAAGTTCTAATTTGAAAATAGGTATAAGTTCCATCATCTATATGATGCTAGGACACTCAAGTAATACAAAATATTTTCTTTAAGTATATTCAAAAATTCAAAAAAACAGATTATATATATTATCAATCTATCTAATCACCCTATATAATATTATATAGGTATAACATTATAAATAGATATGATCAGGTGGATTTTATAAATATATAAATGTAGTAAAAATTAAATAAAAAGTGTAAAATATCACTTATATATTCACTCACCATAAATTACATCAAATAGATTCAGACTAATAAACTTTTTTTTTGTCTTGCCTTTATAACTATATAGTTTTAATACATCTTTGTCAAAGCAACAAGCAATTGCATTCCTTATTGATGCACTGAATGACATTGTACGGCCTACTTTCATAAGTATATAAGACTTCTGAAACAAAATTAATAATTTGATTCTTTAATAATATTAATTATATTCATTAATTTATTTTATTTAATCCTACCAATTTTTCTTTATTTGCAAATCCATCATCTATATTTGAAAGCATATTTTCAACAACAGTTACATTCTCAATTGATTGAGTTGGTAAAAGGTTAAGAAATGGTGTAGGAAGATTAGGTGAAGGCAATGCTAATGCTCGTGTCCTAGTATCAGCTTTCATCATGTATCCTACTTTTTTGTCAATATTTTGGACAGCTTCACAAATTTTGCTATTAGATCTGACCAACATCAACAATTGTAGCATTACATTTTCGTCTCTTTTTTTAAATTCATTTGTTTGTTCTTCAATAATTTTTTTTAGTTCAGCGATATCATTAGTAAAGTTTCTGGAATCGTTCACTGAAATTTAATGTAATAAATAAAATGTATTCAGAATATTTAATATTTTAATAATAATAAAAGTATTATTATTTACTTATATTTTGTGTTTGTGATTCTATATTATGGTTATTATAGCTTTCATGTGATGGAGAGGGTGAACCTATATTGTTTTCTATAAACAAACAAAATATTAATATATACATAAATTATAAATAATAAAAAACATATTTTAAAAACCAAAATCAAAAACACAATTTATTTTGGTTTTGGTTTCCATACCTTCTTCTATATATTAAATAGTATATAGAAATCAAATATCAATAATTTTACCTTCATTTTCAATCTCGGGAGTGACCGGAGATGATACATAATTGCAGTTAGGTTGAATTATTGCCA